>JADRCD010203057.1:0-12357 GCA_019843815.1 Montemys delectorum
ATCAAGTACTACATGGATTATCAGCAGTTATGTACATTCAGGTAACATAAACTTTAGTAGACTATACTCAAGAGTGTGTTGGTTATCCTTTACTGATGCACAGCAAAGTTCAGGGATAAGCTCAAACAACAATTTGCATAGAACTTAGAAACTGAGCCACAAGAAGTTAGAGGATAGAAAAATGTGGGGTTTTCATGTAACTGCTACCATATGGTTGAAAACACATCCTAAAACCAATAGGAACAGCCCCTACCTGGAGTAAATAAATACTCATATACACAAACATGTTGTCCAGAACATACTTTTACACAGAGACAAAAAGTGTCTATTATTTCTACAAATGTGTTAATACAAATCTAAAAATTAAAAAAAAAAATCAAACTAGTTTTTACATTTCTCCTAGGCTGCCAAATGACCTGCAGTTTGGAAAGACACCTGCCAGTTGAATGGATAATTTGCACTTGCTTAACTTGAGTGGACACAGACAATACTTACAAATGCATCTGCTGGAATCCTAACATAAATCGTAGACTGCAAGGAAGTGTGTATTACAAGTCATGTGGAATCCTACGTCCACAGACACAGAGAGTATTTGCAGTGGTAGATTGTACTGAGCTTCAATAGGCACAACAATGGGAAAGACCCTGTTTATGATACAGAACTACAAGAGAAAAGCAGCAGGCTCAAAATGCCAAGTCTCTCGTGCTAATTCTATTTTCTTTTTCCTCATGATTGTTCTCCTAGATTCCTTTGTAGTCAGCAATAGTCATGAAATCCTGCTTTTGTCCATAAAACAGATATAAGACAAAACCTATTGAAGGCTGACTAGTAAATTTTTATTTTCTAATAAAAGAAGACAGACATCTAAATTGGTGCTAATTCTTCTGCTCCCAGTAGTATTGTAATGAGATAAAGAAATATCTTTATCACTGAGGCTATCATAATTATATAAATTGGAAAGTATTTGTAAATACCACAGTAATCCTTTTTCCCAATCTTCATTAAAATGTTGTGAAAAATATCCAAAACAATTAAATCATTGGAAAATACTAATTGAGCAATTTCTTAGTGAGATTGCTTATAATAAAATGCTGCAAGGGAGAAGAAACTCACTCTCTGTCCTGTTTTTATTTCTGATGCTGTGATAAACTATCTTGACAAAAATAACCTAAGGAAGAAGGGAGGTTATTTAATTTATAACTCTAGGCTACAGTTCATCACTGGAAGGAAATCAAGGCAGCAACTCAAGCATCTAGTCCCATCACATCCACAGTCAAGAGTAGAAAGGGATAGACTCATGCTTGCTTGCTTACTTGCTTGCTTGCTTTTATCTGGCTTTCTCTTATCTTACCAAATACTATTGATGTATTGGCTTACCTACATCAACAACAATCAAGAAACATTTCCAAGTACATGCTGTGGGAAAACTTATCTAAAATTTGCTAATTGATATTTCCCACTCAAATGATTATAAGTTATCAAACTTGACACAAAACTGGGCAGCAACTAAGTAGCCAGTTACAAAATACACATGGCAATGAAAATACAGATGAAAGTTTAATCAAAGGAAAATTCCACCTCGACCATTAAATGGTAGTGAGAAGAGATTTTACAAGGTCATTCAGAGTATAAAAAACTCACTACTTACACCTGATGCTACCTTTCAAATTCCATTTTTATAAGAGAAAAACTCTCAAAAATCTGTACACATTGGACATAAAGCATATTTTTTTTCAGTTTTGTTTTAAAATACCAGGTATTCCGACTTAAGAGATCTTAGAACATTGTTGTTATAGAAACCCCTCATGTAGGATTAAGATGAAATTCACCTTCAGTGATCCCGTATCCTATTTTAATTTTTTGATCTTATAAAATAATTACATTTCCTTCCCTTTCTTTCCTTCAAACTACCCTATATACCCCCTATCCTCCTTCAAATTTATTAAACCTTCTTTAATTAATTGCTGTTACATGTATATAGGCATATGCATGCATATTCCTAAATATATTGTCTGCAGTCCATATGGTGTCCTAGTATGTATATTCTCAGGGCTGACTATTTGACACTTGAAGACCAGACCAGTTGGTGTGTTCTTTCCTGTGGAAGATCACACTCCATTCTCCCAGTACTCCTTCCTCATTTGCTTATTGTGCTTTGTGAAGGCTTGATGCCTGTGGGCTTTTCCCCCATCCACTTGATAATGTGATTTGGTATCATTTTGATGAGTTCATGTTTGGGTAGTCATGTTGGTAAGACTTTTATGAGTGTTGCTTCTGACAGCATTAGAAGACACCATCTCAGAGCAGACTCCAGATTTTTGAAAAAGGTAAAATTGGGATCCATTCTCTCTGTATTAAACCCATATCCATGCCATAATTTCAGGAAAGTAACTAGCTGTATCCTGCTACATAGGAAATAAAATCTGGATGTGTAAAGTAATTATATATGCTTCCCCAAATAGATATGAAACAAATACAAAGGACCATCTACCACATCTCAAATCTATGCCAATTTTCCAGTGCCACTTTAATAAGTATTTTGTTATTGTTGTCGTTGTTTAATTTCGAAAAGTAGCACAGCTCCCCAAATGAAAGTGCATATTTATAATTCAGAGTCAGTGGTTACTGGGAAAGGTACCTTAAAGCCCTTGATGAGATAGCAATCTAATTCCTGCAGGAAGTCTGGGATTTAAAACAAAACAATCTAATTTATCAACATTTGGTGAGGATGTTGAACAAGTAGAATTTTCAACCACCCTGGAGCCAAAGCAAGCATAGTAGAAATCTAGCCTTTTGTTTAAAATGTAAGATGAAGTGTTTATATTATCTATGAGCATTTATATTCTTGGTGTTTCATAAAAGAGAAATCACACTATCTTCCTGCTATGGTTTGGATCTAGTCTGCCTGTGATACAACTTACACTAATATTTTCTTAGCAATTAAAGTATTGTGGAATGGTAGACCCTTTAAGAGGTCAGTTTCTCCCCAGTGTGCAAGTAGACTAGTTGACATGAAAACACAGTTTTAAAATTGTCAACCTTTATGTTTTGACAATTCTGCACATGCCTCCTTCCCCTTCTGTCTTCTGTTTTGTGATGATGTGGCCCCAGGTCCTCATGCCATGCTTTTTAATAGTGAACTCTATAGAACTAGGAGCCAAGATACATTATCTCCATTATAAGTTAATCAGTTCCATATGCATGCATATGTGTATGGAAACCAATATATCAAATGTCAATGTCCAATCTATATCTTATCTTTTTCAACTTCTCTCCACATTAAATTTTGAGGCAGAGTCTTTCTTTGAATCTGGGAGTCATGAATTGGATAACTGGGTAGCCCCTTAAGCCCCAGGGATCTTTCTGTATCTGTCACTCTAGAACAGAGAGTAGAGCCAGGATAACTCCTCACTTTTAAATCAGTATTGCCGATTTGAATTTAGGTCATAAGACTTATGCAGCAATACTTTATGAACTGAGACATTCGTCAATCCCTGTGCAATCATCCTTTATAAACATAAAAGGAGGTTAGATAAAGTATCCATCATTAAGAAAGATGAATAAAATAATGTGTGATAATAGTATGAGTTAGTACTCAATAAAAAGTAAAATGCAACTTCATGCAGAAATCTCGCAAAATAAAAAAAATACCAAAAGAATCATAGTAAATATTAGAATTTTGGTTGTCAAGGAGTGAGAATTTTCTGTAAAATAATTAAGAAAGCATTTGTGAGGATATAAGGTTTTTATTATGCTTAAGAGGAAGTTTAGCTAGCTTAGATATTTATAAAACATTAAATAATTCTTGAAATTAACCACAAAGTTCTACTGATGACATAATTTTAATTATAAATGATTTTAATCAAATAATGATTTTAATAATAATAATTTGGTTAACTTATAATTTTTTAATAATAAGTTTCAGTTTCTAACTTTTTATGATTTTTTTTTTAATTTGGTTTAATTTATTTTTTTTTTCAGGCTATCAGCCATCATATGTGTTCCTGGTTCCTGTAAAAGCCAGAAGAGGGCATTGGATCAATCTCCTAGAACTGAAGTTACAGCTAGTTGTTAGACGCCATGTAAGTGCATGGAATGAACCCCTGGTCCTCTGAAAGAACAGCCAGTGTTTCATGCCTCTGTGCCAACTCTCCAGCCCTGGCTTTATAATTACTTATATAACTTGTTATGCTGTATCTCTCTGATAGTTGTTACCTAATACTTCTCTTTGATAATTTTCCTGATTTGCCTTTTAGCTGGAGAGCATTGTTAGTTAAAGTTTTTTACAATAGGTAAGTGTTGGGTGCTTTATGACTGAGAGGTTCTCTCCCAGTCTTGCTTTTGTAACTAGAGATTTATCAAAGGACACATTCCTTGTTACTGAGAAAATGTTCCCCTGAAAAAGTCACATCTTCTTTTTCTAATATTAATTGTTTGAATAGGACATTGAATCTCTTTATTGGTGTTTTTCCAGTATGCATACTTACAGGATAATTATTCCAGAATACTAATTTCCTGATTATGTCAATGACCATAGAATTGTAAGACTGCTTTAATTAATTCTATGGATAATTGTGGTTTACACTCTCAGATCCATTTTCAAACACATCTGGTTTATTTTTATTCCATTGTCTGTTTTATTTTCAAATCCATAACTTGATCCTCTGGGTTCTCTATAAACTTTTCCAATTGGCCTTCTGTATTTCTAGCTTAGATTATGCCACCCACTATTGATTTTAATTCTCTTCTTAAATTTTATGTGACAAAGAATATAGATGTGGAAAACGTCAAATGATTTTAGGGATGATTATGTGAGTGTGTGTGTGTGTATGTGTGAGTGTGTGTGTATGTGTGTGTGTGTGTGTGTGTGCTTTTTTGTGCATTGATGATTTATTGGAGTCTAACAATAACCTTTTTGATGAATATAAAAACAAGAAGCAAAAATAGTAAGAAACATTCTTGATTCAGGTTGGAAGTTATTATAAACCTTTAAAGATAATTCCACATGGCAGAGTGGAAATTACTTCTCAGATTGTAGAGAGAATGAGAGGAAATGTAGTTTGTCTGCATGCCGATCTTCCAATTGCTTCTCCTTTGCTCCACTGTATATTCTCAGACTGGTGTAAGATCTTTTACAGTAGCAACTATGTGACTGTTGTAGTGTGTTTTATTTGTGCCGGAAGTGTTTCTGTGACAACCCTGATTCAGGTGCTAGCTCAGTCTATTTCATGCTCCAGACTTTCCATAGTTTGATTATATTATTATTTACAATACCTCTTCTAAACACATAGTTATAACTCAATTATAGAAGCTGAAAGTTGTTTAGAATCCATTTTATTCAATAAATAGTTTTGATATTCTCACATATATTTTCAATTATTGATTTTTAAAGTTGCCATCAATTTATTTTTATTCCTACTTTGTCTCCATTTCTCTCATGAAAATTATAGCATGTATGGTAGGATTAGTCTTTCAATATGAGTTTTGGTATAAAATACTATAAGCCAAAAGAAGACACAAGTTTTCAGGACCAAAAATACATTGTCTTGAATTTTCACACACAAACACACACATACACACACACACACACACACACACACACACACACACATTTTTTCTGGACAAAATGAAAAGTGTGACTGTAAGTTTAGCTGAAGAAATTTGTTTTTCCGTGAAGGATGTCAAGTGTCTGATGTTGAGCATTAAATTGTATGAAATGTATTTTCCAATGTGTAAATGTATAGAAGTCTCTAAACTTTCCCAGTTTTGGAGATAGTAGAGCCACAGGTCAAATATCCTACTTGAATGTTGCTCAAGGACTTTACCAGCCAGTTTTCTAAATATAAAAAGAAGGATGCTTACTTATAATAGGAAACACACAAAAGACCTCATTAAGTTCTCCTATGTCAGAGCAGGGCAAAAATATGGCAGGTCCTTTTGTGGTGGTAGTGTATTTTAAAGCAATTAGATTACACCTACGACCTTTTAATGAAGAAATTAAAATAAATGTCTTAACTTTTTGTGAAAGTTTCATGATATCTGAATAACAAAGAAAACTGTCAGTGAATCACCACAATTGAGCCTTTCATCAATTAAGTATTCGTGAAGAACAGAAAGAGAAGTTCTTGTTTATAAGGGAAGTCATTGTCTATCATACAAATTTATGCTATGAATTTATGAAAAGTGTGGACTACTTATCCTTTAAGGTTTAGCTATTCATTACCTATCGTGTGATATAAATGGTCCTCTTTTTTGTAATCGAAGTAACTAGGGTTTCAAAAACTTTTTAAAAATTAAATATCAATTTGAGGAAGAAGTGAGATTAGAGTATTTGTTTTCAAAAGTATTTGTAGTTTCTGGGGGTATTTATTTACTTTAATGCTAAGTATTTCAGAGTCTTGTGTGGTCCAGAGAGTGAGGAGATACACTGTGCAGCACTGTCTTATGACTATGACATGGGTATAACATTTAAGCACTCATAGCAGCTGTGACCATACACATAAGACTCTGAGGGCAAGAAGGGAGAAAGAGGGACTAGTGAGAGCAGAAGGGGTGGGAGTGGTAGGGGCTGAAATTTCACAAATAGAAAATTGTCAAAAAAAATTAGACACCCTTTGCTACTAAGTCAAGTTTTGGTAACCTTCAGCCTGTGGTTCATAAATGAGTTTGTTACATAAAGAGACAAACATATCAGGACAGTAAATGCTTAAGTAGTTAGGTCAGTTTGCAAACTAACAGTAAAATGTCTTGCTAAGTGGTATTGAAGGAAGCATCATGATCGAGCATTCAGTGTGTTTATAGCACACTCCAGTGCTCCTGGCTCATGAATCTACGTGGAAGAGGACTGGAAGGGGACAGAATTGGACTACGCCAAGGAAGCAGAGTCTTCCAGGCACAGTAGGGATAGTGCACATAGGAACATACAGAATCTACGACATTAATTCAAGCCAGACAAAATCCCAGCAAGGGAAAGGGGGAGTAGACACAAAATCCCACCCAGAACCAAATAACTATTTGCAAATCATAGCTGAGGGATAAGGGGGAAAAAAAGAGTCCATTGCTTTCAAGGCATAACACCAAGTGATTCCACCACACCCTTTGGCAAGCTGCATGCTCAAAAAGAGTGGACCAACACAAAATGGATTCCTGGTTTTTGTTTTGTTATGTTTGTCTCTCTTTTTTTAATTTGTTTTGTTTTTCATGTGTTTTGTATACTTTCTTGGTACTTTTTTTTTCTTTTTGTTTTGTGTTGTTTGTTGTTTGGTTTTTGTTTTATGTGAATGGAAGAACATGAAGTTAGGAGGGTAGCATAGGGAAGGTAGGAAGAACCTAAAGGAAGAGAAAAAAAAATGTGGCCAAAATATATTGTATGAAAGACTTAAAAATAAAAATTTTAAATATTTAAATAAAAATGAAATCCTTCTTTAGGTAACACTTGAATAATATAACTTTATTTTCCCTTGCCCTTACTCTGAGTAATAGCTGCGAAAGGAAATACATTCTTGTTAGTTTATTATATTTTGTTTACCTAATAATATCAAGCCTAACAAGAATCCAACACAGAATGATTATTGTCACCTATGATGTATTTTTAAGGGAAATCTAGAATTATAAAACAAAAGTCTAATGGACTAAATTGCAGGATCACTCTTGCCTGTGTCTATACTCTATCTATATCAATCCATAGAAACACAAGTTTTAGAAGAACTAAAAAACTTCCTAGAAACTGAGCAGGAACATACAATCTTCATGATGAATTTGTAAACTGAAATGTCTAAATCATCAAACTTTGAGTAAAATACACTCTCCTCATTGTGGGTTGTCCTGATTTCATCATCATCTGGAGGTCTGAGAAAGGTAAGTGTCCCTAGGACATATCAAAAATTCTGCCTCCAAGCTGCATTTGGAACCTCTTTGTAACTTGCCTGAGAACATGGAATTTGAGAGTGTAAATTTTCTCCTCCTCCTCCTCTCCCTCCTTTTTCTCCTCTTCTTCTTTTTCATCATCTTGTTTCCTGCCTCTACTCCCCCTCTCTAATGGTGGAGATCAATCACAATTGAAAATACATCACATGGTGAAAAATATTCAAAAGAGGTACCCTGTTTGTTTTAGTCAGGGTTAGTATTATTACAATTAAACACTATGACCAAAAGCAAGTTGGGGAGGAAAGGATTGATTTGGCTTAGACATTGGCATCATAATCTCTATCACTGAAGGAAGTTAGGGTAGAAATTCAATCAGGGCAGGAACCAGGAGAAAGTACTGATGCAGAGGCCATGATGGAGAGATGCTTATGGGTTTCAGCACCATGGCTACCTGCTTTTTTAAAAGAACACAAGTCCAGGGACTATTATCCACAGTGGAGTAGATTTTCCCACATTAATCCCTTCTTAAGAAAATGCCTTCAGGCTTGTGTAAAGCCCTATCTCATAGAGGCATTTTCTTAGCTGAGACTCCTGTTTCTTAAATGACATCAACTTGTGTGAAGTTCATATAAAACTATCCAGCACACTGTTAACATCCCTCTCCTGTGAATACCTATTTTTATCACAGCACGGCAGCAAATGTCTGTCATCTAAGCACAACAGAATCTGTGGCTTGGGGTGGTCATTCCCAAGAAATCCTATTCTACACAGTTAGCTCCTATGGAAATAAAAGAAATAAAGAGAAAAAAAAATGAAAGTTATTTCTCAACTTACTCTGTCTTCTTAAAAAAATAAGATTCCCATCAATAACAATTAAAACTTCAAATCATTAAATAGAAATAGTTCCTGGAAGCTTGATTGATTCTGCTAGGTGTCCTGCCAGTGACTATTTCAAATGATTTCTGCTTATGTTCTTATCTCATGTTTTACTACCAGCCGCACAAGCATATTCATCCTATGGTTTATAAATGATTTGTTTTCTCAAAACTCATATTGGAGTTTCATCTGCACTGTAAGATAATAAGAAGGAAGAATATTTATCAAAGCGTGATATTTAAGTGTTGAATCTTTGTGGAGTGAGTAGAATTACATGCAGTCATCAGAATGGGTCCCCTGTGACAAAATGTTGAAGGGGATTGTGGCCATGCACTGTGGTAAAATGTTCCTAACAAGATGATCATGAAAGGTATCTCCTGAGGAACATCTGAGGCTGGACTCTGGCCTCCAAAGGCCATAGGCACACATGTACACAAGTGCTCACATACACATATATACACTCTAAAAGGGGTGAGCACTGATGTGCTGCTGCTACCTCAAAATAATCTCTTTCTCCAACCATCCCTGCCCCACTCTCTCCCTCCGTCTCTCCCTACCTATGTCCATTCCACCTCATAATTTAACTAGATTGTGGTACAATGTTGTCAGAACCAGAAGGCAGACTATGATAACACTATGTAACCATGCTTGGCTTTGACCAAGACACACACTAGAAAAGGAAACAACAAGAAAAAAAAACCCAATAATTTAAATTCTGGAGACTGTATTTATATTCTGACGGTGAAACACTCTATTTTGTTTATATTTAAAACATTTATATTCTCAAATTTTTCAGTATATTTACAAAAAATTCTACATCTACAGTTAGAATTTTTATCTGTTTTCATTTGTATAACATCCTTAGTGTTAAGCTCTATCTATTCTGTTTTTCTTAATACTGAAGAGAAAAAGATTAGAGCTATAAAGTTTGAAGACTAGATATGATTCATTTCAAATTTAATCAAGAATGTTGGTCAAAGTAATTAGTGTCTTATCTAATCATATTTTCATGACTAGGAGGCTTCTTTTAAAGAAATTTCCAAGAGACTAAGTTTTTCAAGTATATTGATTAATTTTAATATCCAACTTTCTTTATTTGGAATCCCCAAAGAGCCTTGCATGAAAAGCAAGGTTTTCCTTAGTAGACAAGAACTGTTTTTTCCTTGAGGAAAGAAATACTGCAATCAAAAATACCCTAGAGGAAAATAGAGATCCTTTTTTAAAATCTACTAATATGCATGATAAGCATAGATTGTAGATGCTACCACCCTCGAGCTCTAGGCATCAAGCCTTGACAGCTTCAAATTCTGTTTCAATTTAAAACAACAAATTTCCCTAAACAGAATTAATCACAAAGATTCAAAAAATGCCTAAAGGATTGGGAGGACTAATACTGATTGTACTTTATTTTGTTTCAGCTAAGTATACAAAGCTTCCATTATTAGAGTAAGGATCCAGGCCAGTTAACACATGCTTAAGTATAGTATGAAGTCATTCCTATAATATATCATCCTAATTAATTAAAAGTAAAATATAAATTGAGTTGCCTTTTAAGATAAATGATCAACTCAAGGATATTATGAATGTATTATATCAAGATAGTAGAGTTCTTAACAGAAAACCCAGTGTATATTCTATTTTCAACTTCTGTAAGCAAGACCATGAAAAATAGCATAGTATTTGATTGATTTATTTTTAATTTTTAATTTTTAATTTTTTTAGATAAGTAGTGTTTGGTTATACCCAGATCTCTGGGCTACTTTGCCTCTGGTCTTGATTAAACAAGTAGAATCATGCATGTGCTCTGTCTCATAGAGTAGATATTAAGTGAAATCAAACATTGTTTGGCTACTACTACAAGGCCTGTGACTCCTAATGATACTCTGTTATACTCACTGATCAGTGCCTTTTTCAGTCATTATCAGAGAGGTTTTCTCTGGCAGCAGATAGGAACAGATATAGAGACCCACTTGGAAAAATAATCTAAATGCAAGGTCTCTATCAAATCCCTCCCCCTCAGAGTTCAGGGAATCCAGCAAAAGTAGAGGCAGAACTATTATAAGAGCAGAGGGGATGGAGGACACCAGGAGAACAAAGTCCTCTGAACCAACTAGGAAAGACATACATGAGCTCATAGAGACTGAAGCAGCAAGCACAGAGCTTATACAGCTCTTCAGCCACCAGACAAGAAATTAAAAATAAATAATGGTAAAGTTGTTCAAAGAGTATTAGAGCTGCTATCTTTAGACATTATTCTATGAAATATGAACTATATCTTTAAATTAAATCGTTTCTTATCTTTAAAAAGAACTCCAAGAAGGCTTAATTTGGGGCTAAGTTATTTCACTTATAATAATATGTCTGAAGAAATAATCACACACACACAAAGATTGGCCCAAATATTCAATTCTACAATTTGCCTGATAAGAAGTTGAAGATGGTTCAATATGTATCTAGAAATTCCTTAAAATTATTTATTTATAACATGTAAAAGTTGAACTAGCTGAAGTGAACTTAAAATATTAACTTTTTTTATATTTATGTGCTATATGATTGAAACTAAAAAGTATAAGCTTTGGTAAATTTTACTGAAAATAATTTTTAGATGTAATAAGACTGTTTAATTCCTTATATAGTCTAAGGCTATATACATATTTCATTCTTTATCTAAGTTCTTTAATGTATTCAAAAATTAAAATTATTTTATGCAACATTTGAAATTCTGTTGCATAAAATTGTGTGTATATAAACCAGGAAAAACATCCCAGTTCTCTGTGGCTGAGAATAAGTGATTCCCTAGCACTGAACCATCAATGGGACTTCTGTACCTACCTCTCAAACAAGGATCAGGGAACATTACAAAGAGGCAGCAGGTTTATTCAGCTGTTTAAAAGAATGAAATTATGAAATTTTAAAGTAAGTAGATGGAGTTACAAAATGCTTCCTGAATGAGATAACCTAGTCTTTCCCTACAAAAATGTACAAATACTATGTGTATTTATCTATATGTGGATGCTAGGTTTTAATCCTTGGATAGGCACTCATAAACCCATATAAGCACAGGGTTCCATATAGAGTAAGGGACTGTGGGAGAGAGGAGACCCTCCAAAGGAATGGGAAATAGAATATATACTTGTGGAATTACTGGGGAGAAGAAGATTAAAGAGAGAAGAAAGAGAGAGAAAAAAGACAAAATATGGGAAAGGATATCTAACACTAAGGTCTATTTGTGGAGTCATGTGGAGACCTGCTACTACTACTACTACTACTACTACTACTACTACTACTACTACTACTACTATAGAAGCTTCTTAAAGTATATACTTATATGAAGGAAGTCCTAATGGAGTCACAAAATAATGTGGGAAATGATGCCCCATAAAGACATCTTGCACAGCCATGTGGAACCTCCTGCGGTAAGAATGGATTAAATTTAGTTGAGTGTTTGGCCAAGAGGACTGTGTGGAAGCTTGCCACACCATCCCCGTCTTAAGTCACTGTTTTGTTACTGTGAAGAGACATAATTTCTTTATAAAATAAAGTGTTTAATCCAAGGCTTATTTAGAGTTTCAGAGTGTTAGTCTAGGATATCATGATACCATGCCATTTCAGACA
>JADRCD010203059.1:7264-26588 GCA_019843815.1 Montemys delectorum
TTTTTTTTTTTTTTTTTTTTTTTTTTTTTTTTGGTTTTTTTTGGAGGGGAAATCGGAAAAGGAGAAATCATATGAAAATAAAGAAAATATCTAATAAAAAGATAATAAAAAGACTATTTTTAAAATCTCATTGAAAATAAAATTCATGACATCTAGTTGGTCAGACCTGAGTGGCAAAACAAAGGCTAGAGCATTTAGTCTTTCTAAGCATCATCAAAATTCCAATTATAAGAAAAAAGGCAATACAAATTAGCTTCCATTCCACCCACCCACCTTCCCTACTTGCTGAGTCTTCTGGGGAAACTCTAGCTGCTCTGAGAAGTCAGCTATCCCCAGTGGACCATACAGATTAGCTTCCCTTCTGCCACCCACTTTCCTTTCTCCCCGAGTCCTTTGGAGCATCGCCAGTCTTCCTGAGCAGTCAGCTATCACCAGTGAACCTCTAGTCTCCCACCATCTCTCCAGTCGCTTTCATCAGATCTGTTAGTACTGAATCACACAGACCTGAAGATCGTGAAGCATACAGACTTGCTGATCTGGAACTACACAGTCAAATAATACCCATTAGAGGCCGACCATACCAGGACCATTGAGGTTAACCCCTTTCCCAGTACCTACTACAACAAGAACATGCAGGCACTAAAGCCACCCAGATGGTTAAACATCCTTGAAAGAACACAATCAATAAAAGCCAGGGCAATGTGGCACCTTTAGAGCATAGCTACCCTACTAGAGAAAGCCCTGGATATCGTAACACATCCAATGCACAAGAGAATTTGCCTTAAATCCAATCTTATAAAGTTGATGGAGGCCTTTAAAGAAAAAAAATGCATAAATTCCTTAAAGAAATGCCGGAAAACCAATTAAACAGGTGAATGAAATAAATAAATAAATAAAACTGTACAAGACAATGGAAGTAGAAACAACAAAGACAATACAAACTGAGGAAATCCTGGAGATGGAAAATGGAGGGAAGACAAACAGGACCAACAGCTGCAAAAAACACCAACAGATTGCAGCCAGTAGAAGACAGATCTCAGGTGTAGAATATACAATAAAAGAAAATGATACATCAATCAAAGAAATGTTAAATAAAAAAATAAAAAAATAAATCCTGATACAAAACATTCAGAAAATCCGGGATACCATGAAAAGACCTAATTTAAGAATAATAGGAATAGAAGAAGGTAAAGAATCCCAGCTACCAGGCTCAGAAAATATTTTCAACAAAATTATAGAAGAAAACTTTTCCAACCTAAAACAATGGGTGCCTATAAATGTTCAAGAACACCAATCAGACTGGACCAAAAAAAGAATTCTCCTTCATACAATAATCAAAACACAAAATCTACAGTGTAAAGAAAGAATATTAAAAGTCAAAAGGGGGAAGGGCCAGGTAACATATAAAGGCAGACCTATCAGAAGTATATGTGACTTCTTAAAAGAGACTTTATCTGAAACATAGAAGGGCCTGTACAGATATCTTGCAACCTCCAAGAAACCACAGATACCAACCTAGACTGTTATACACAGCATAACTTTCAATTACCATAGATGGATAAAACAAGAAATTTCAAGATAAATCCAAATTCAGTCAATATCTTCAGTCAATATCTACCCACAAATCCAGTCCTACAGAAAATACTAGAAGGAAAATCCAAGCCAAGAAATAAAACTACATTCAAGAAAACACAGGAAATAAGAAATTCCATACCAAAACAATAGCAGCACACACACACACACACACACACACACACACACACCACTAATACCACCAACATTAAAGTAATAAAAAATAACAATGATTAGTCACTAATATTTCTCAACATCAATGGACTCAATTCCTAAAAAGTCAAAGACTTCATATTGTTATTCCTCCTAGGGGCTGCAAACTCCTTCAGCTCCTTGGGTCCTTTCTCTAGCTCCTTCGTTGGGGACCCTGTGCTCAGTCCAATAGATGGCTGTGAGCATCCACTTCTGTATTTGTCAGGCACTGGCAGAGCCTCTCAAGAGACAGCTACATCAGACTCCTGTCAACAAGCACTTGTTGGCATTCACAATAGTGTCTGGGTTTGGTAATTGTATATGAGATGGATCCCCAGGTGGGGAAGTCTCTGGATTGTCATTCCTTCATTCTCTGCTCCATACTTTGTCTATGTAACTCCTCCCATGGGTATTTTGTTCCCCCTTCTAAAAAGGTCCAAAGTATCTGCACTTTGGTCTTCCTTCTTCTTGTGCTTCATGTAGTCTGTGAATTATATCTTGGGTATTCTGAGCTTCCAACCAGTACCCCCCAGAGCTTCCAGGGACTAAACCACCAACCAAAAAGTACACATGAAGGGACCCATGGCTCCAGCTATGTATGTAGCAAAGGATAGCCTTGTCAGACATCAATGGGAGGAGAGACCCTTGGTCCTGTAAAGACTTGGTGTCCCAGTGTAGATAGATGAATGCCAGGACAGGGAAGTGGGAATGGGTGGGCTGGTGAGCAGAGGGAGTGGGGATGGGACAGGGAGTTTTCAGAGGGGAAAGGAGGTAAGGGGATAACATTTGAAATGTAAATAAAGAAAATGTCTAATAAAAAAGTAAAAATAAAACAAAACAAAACAACAACAACAAAATAAAGGCTTATAGAATGGATGGGAAAACAGGATCCATTCTGCTGCATACAAGAAACACACATCAGCAATAAAGATAGACAATATCTAAGAGTAAAGGGCTGGAAAAAGTTTTCCAAGCAAACAGACCCAAGAAGTAAACTGGAATAGTCATTCCAATATATAATAAAGTAGACTTTCAACCAAAATTAATCAAAAGAGACTGGTAAAGATACTTCATACTCATCACAGGAAAAAAATCTACCAAGATAATATCTCAATTCTAAACATCTATTGCACAAAGAGGACACACATTTGTAAGAAAATAATTGCTAAAGCTTAAATTGCACATTGAACCCCACACATTAATAGTGGGAGTCCTCAATACCCTACTCTCAGTAACTGACAGGTCATCCAGACAAAAACTAGAGAAATAACGAAACTAACAGACATTATGAATCAAATAGACAAAACAGACATCTATAGGACATTTCACCCAAATACAAAAAAAAAAAAAATATACATTCTTCTCAGCACCTCATGGATTCTTTTCCAAAATTGACGATACAGATGGTTGTTGCCTGTAGCTTTTGCTACCCCACCTAAGGTCCAGGAACAGGCTGCAGTACCAGTCCCCACCCAGATTCCCTGGATCAATAGATGAGAAACACAGACACACACATTGCTCAACTTCAGCCTGCCTTATGCTGAGTCCCTACAATCTACCTACAGCAGCTAGCATGCACTTCCCAGTACTTCAATCACAGCATTCTAAATCTGCCCTCAACTTCAGTTGCTCAGCCACCTTCAGTACCCAGCTCAACACCCCAACCTCTCACCTAGAGAAACAGCTCATGGCTGCTCCACCTGAAATTTCACATGGCCAGTTGGCTTTTCTCCCACCAAAGCATAGTGAACACCTCTTTCTTCTCCCCTGTGTCTGCTAGCTCTCCTGCAGCTACCCAGAAGTCCTACCTATCTTTCTATTCAGCAATTGGCCAGTGACATCTTTACTGGTAGATCAAGGACTAATAGGGGAACAGAACCTTACCATCAGAACCACACCTACAGTAGGTCACAAAGCAAGTATCAACAGATACACCATGGATGCTGGACTTCAACAACAACAGAAATACCAGAAAGCCTCCGCAATCATGAAAATTGAACAACTCTCTGCTCAATGATTTCTGGGTCAGGGAAGAAATAAAGAAAGTAAAGACTTTATATACTCAATGAAAATGAAGGCACAATGCACCCAAATTTATAGAATACAATGAAAGCAGTGCTAAAGGGAAATTTCATAACATTAAGTGCTTCCATAAAGAAGTTAGAAAGTTGTCATACAAGCCATTTAAAAGTACACCTGAAAGCTCTAGGAAAAAAAATAGAAAAATAAGCAAGCACACCAAAGAAGAGTAGAAGGCAGGAAAGAATCAAAATTCAGGCTGAAATCAATCAGTTAGAAACAAAGGAAACAATACAAAGAATCAATGAAACCAAGAAGTGATTTTTTTTTTTTTGAGAAAATCAACAAGGGAGACAAACCCTTAGCCAAACTAATCAAAAGACAGGGACAGTATCCAAATACAGAAAATCAGGACTGAAAAGTGATACATAACAACAGACACTGAGGAAATTCAAAGAATCACTAGGTTTTACTTCAAAAGCCTATATTCCACAAAATTGGAAAATATTAATGAAATTGAAGATTTTCTAGACAGACACCACTTACCAAAGTTAAATCAAGATCAGGTAAACCATTTAAATATCCTTATAACCACTAAGGAAATAGAAGCAATCATTAAAAGTCTCCCAACCAAAAGTCTGCAGAACTCTACCAGATTTTCAAAGAAGAGCTAATACCAATGTCCCTCAAACTATTTCACAAAATAAAAACAAAAAGCACACTACGTAATTATTTCTTTGGGGCCTATTTACCCTGATACCTAAACTACACAAAAACTCAACAAAGAAAGAGAACTTCAGACAGATTTTTTATGAACATTGATGCAAAAATATGCAATAAAATACTCGTAAAACAAATCCAGTAACATACAAAAATATCATACAGCATAATCAAGTAGGCTTCAACCAACAGATGCAGGGATGTTTCAATATACTAAAATCCATTAACATAACCCACCATGTAAACAAACTGAAAAAAATCACATGATTATCTCATTAGACGATGAAAAGTTTGACAAAATCTAGCACCCCTTCATGTTAAAAGTATGAGAGAGATCAGGGATACATGGCACATACCTAAACATTATAAAAGCAACATACAGCAAGTCAATAGTCAACATCAAGCTAAATGGAGAGAAACTCAAAGCAATGTCACTAAAATCAGGGACAAGACAAGGCTGTACACTCTCTCCTTATCTATTCAATATAGTGCTTGAAGTTCTAGCCCGAGCAATAAGCCAAGTAAAGGAGTTCAAGAGGATACAAATTTGAAAGGAACAATTTAAAGTATTGCTATTTACAGATGATATGGCAGTATACATAAGAGATCGCAAATCTTTTACTAAAGAACTCCTACACTTGATAAACACCTTCATCAAAGTGGCTAGATACCAAATTTATTCCAAGAAATAAGTAACTCTCTTTTATACAAATGAAAAAGTGTCAAGAAATAAACTATGGAAGCAACACCATTTACAATAGCCATGAATAATTTAAAATATCTTGGTGTAACTCTAACCAAGCAAGTGATAAGAAGTTTAAATTGCTGAAGAAAGAAATTAAGGAAGATGTCAGAAGATGGAATGATTATCCATGCTCATGGATTGGTTGAATTAACAGTGAAAATGGTCATCTTACCAAAAACAGTTTACAGATTCAATGTACTTCCCACCAACATACCAACACAATTCTTTACAGACTTTGACAAACCAATTCTCAACTTCATATGGGAAAACAAAAATCATAGGATAGCAAAACAATCATGAACAGTAAAAGAACTTGTGGGGATCTCACCGATCCCTGACCTCAAGCTATACTACAGAACAATAGTAATAAAAACTGCATGATATTGATATAGAAACAGACAGGTTGATCAATGGAATAGAGTAGAAGACCCTGAAGTAAACCCACTCACATATGGACACTTGATTTTTGACAAAGAAGGCAAAATCATACAACGGAAAAATAAAGTATCTTCAGCAAACAATGCTGGATGTCTGCAAGCAGAAAATGCAAATCGATCACCTTGCACAAAGCTCAAGTTCTAGTGGATCAAAGACCTCGACATAAAAACAGATTACAAAAAAATAAAAATAAAAATAAATCTAACAATGCAGAAGGGGGGAGGGATAGCCTTAAACTCCTTGGCTCAGGAGACAACTTTCTGAACAGAACACCAATGGCTCAGGCTCTAAGATTAACAATTGTTAAATCAGATCTCATGAAACTGAACAGCTTCTGTAAGGTAAAGGACACAGTCAACAGACAAAACAGAAGCTCTTCACCAACTCCACATCTGAGTGCTAATATCCAAAATTCATAAAGAAGTCAAGATTGAACTTTTGGAGGCTTGATGCCCCAGTGTAGGGATATGCTAGAGCAGTGAGGCCGGAGTGGGCGAGTGAATGGATGAGCACGCTCATAAAGGCAAAGGGGAGGAGGGAGAGGGAGGATGCAATGGGGGCTTTGTGGAAGGGTAACTCGGAAGGGGCACATCATTTGAAATGTAAACAAATAAAATGCTTAATAAAATAATACAGGATGCCCATGCTATAGTCCACAGACCCAAGGAGGCTGGACAGGGAAAAGGGTACAAACAAAGCTGTTTGAGACTCTCTTGCAAGGGGGAATGGAATGGTTGTGGAAAGCAGATGGAAGAAAGGAACTGGGTGTGAGTGGAGACCAGGAGAGGAATGGGTGGCCATGAGTTGGGTGCAGGGAGGGGTAGGGGGATGGCTGAATTGCCATTAGAATGAATAGGAATCTGCAACTGATGGGGTTAGAAATAAGGGGAATCTTGAGGAAAAGACAGAGATGCCCAAGAATCAGTAGGGTGTTCTTAGGTATGACACTTGGTGTTGGATATATGGAACCTGAAGAGGCCACCTCCTGTAACCAGGCAGGAACTCCAGTGGAGCAATAGGGACACCAACCCACCCACAACACTTCCAACCCAAAATTTAGTCCTGTCTACAAGAAATACAGGGATGGGGAATGGATCAGGGACTGAGGGAACAGTCAACCAATACCTGACCCAAGTTGAGACCTAGCCCATGGGCAAGCACCCATCCCTGACACTATGAATGATACTCTGTTATGCTTGCAGACAGAAATATGGATCTCCTCTGAGAGGCTCCACCTAGCAGCTGACTCAAAGAGATGCAGAAACCTACAGCCAAAAAGTAGATGGAGCTTGGGGAGTCTGATGGAAGAGTTGGGAGAAGGATTGGAGGCCTCAAAGGAGATAGGAACTCCACAGGAAGACTAACAGTGTCAAGTAACCTGGATCTTTGGGGCTCTCAGAGAAACTGAACCACACACAAAAGACCATACAGAGGCTGGATATAGACCCTCCCTCATATGTAACAAGTGTCTGAAACAGCAGCTTGGTCTTCATATGTTTCCTGAACAACTGGAGTGGGAGCTATCCAAACACTGATGCCTGTCTGTGGAATGTGTTCTTCCAGCTTGGCTGCCTTGCCTGGCCTTAATGGAAGAGGATGTGCCTAGTCCAGGAGAGACTTGATGTGCCATGGTTAGGAAATGCACAAAGGCAGCCTCCATCCTCTCAGAGGGGAAGTGGAGGGAGGAGGACAGAGGGGCAGTGAGTAGTATGTAAACTTAATAAATACAAATTTTAAAAATGAATTAAAATGAAAAAAAGGAAAGAAAAGAAGAGGAGAATAAACATCCAGATAATAATTCACAAGCTATGCTGGACTGGATGCATATAGTCAAGGCATCAATCTTTGCGTGTTGAGTTTTCTTAGCTATGACAGGACACTCTGGCTCCAACTTCAGTTGACAGTAGTAGTAAATAAGAAATAAGCAAAATGCTTACAGTGTAGCTACTTGGACCATGACATCAGTCAACAGACACTTCAGTGTCATTCTACCAGTAATTAACAACTAGATAAAGATAATGAAAAAGAAAGTAATGTTTGAGAAGTTTATATAAAAGGGTCTGGGTAGGCTGCTGTGCACAGAACCACTGTAATTTCTCAGTGGACAAAGTTGAGCATTTTGCTGTCCAATTTAGTATTCTCCATTTGATCCTTTTACTTTTAAGGAGAGCCGGGGCCCTATAAATAACACCCAAAGCATGTGTGTACTTGGACGTTTCTCAGCACCTTGACAGGTACATGTTCTCCTAGGCCCTTCTTGAAAGTTCATGGGCTTTTCTCTCCTCCCTGCTTGCACTTATTGCAAATATTACTAGGAATGCCCTGTCTTCTACTTTGCCCCAATGAGTTCGATGTGTTTCTCGCCATCTTGGTCAAACATCAGGTGCCTGGAAGACTTTTTGTTATTTGGATCTGAAATGTGTCTCACAGGCTCAAGCCTTGAATGGTTGGCACCTAGCTTATGGCTCTATTTTATTGGGGAGGCTTTAGGAAGTAAGGTCTGGGTAGTAGAAGTAGATTGTTGGTGGCCAGCAGGCCTTTAAGGGTTATAGCCCTTTCCAGTTCTAACCTTTCTTCCCACTTCCTGTCTGTTGGACTCTATCCCATGATCATAGCATCATTCCTTCCCTGCTATGAACTCAAACATTCTTGAAGCTGTGAGCCAATTAAAGCTTTTCCTCCTCGAAGCTGCTAATACTCTCTGATATTTTGGCAAAGTGATGAGAAATGGTAGCCAACATTCTTGTAAATAGTATTAATTCGTCCAATATGTTATTCTTGATGACTTGTGGTCTCTCCGGATTTAGTTATTTCTGTCTTCTTACTTTGGCTATTTTGGTGAGGACAATAGTTCTCGCCTAACTCAGAGAATCCGGGTATTCGGCATGATTTAAAATATCTGCTTCACGGAAGCTTCTATGTTCAACCACATAAAATTGGTCTAGCTACTGGTTTGACATAGGCTATTTTATATTTCAAATTAGTATTTTCTCTACATCTTACTTACACTAAAACAACCAGTTGACATCCCCATGTGAAAAGGAGTTTAATTTTCATTAATATTTTGCCAGGTCTGAGTTTCTGCCATACGCGTGATTCTCCATTTTTATGTATGTATGTATGTATGTATGTATGTATGTATGTACTTAAAATGGTAACATCCAGCCCCACAGGAAGGTCATAGGTTCAGAGGTGGAAAGAAACTGAACTGTGTAGAGTGTTACTTATAAGACTCTATCACAGGCAGTCAAGGGACACCCTAGCCAGGAAAGTTGACAGTCTCTCACTTTGGAATCCAGCTGTCCCATGCTCTGATGCCCTGTAATTTAATCGTAACAGACTCTTTAGGACATTGTATTTGGAAGATTTTAAAGCCACCCCACCCTGAGTTGGTGTTTAACTCTGTCAACATCCAAGAGGTTCAGAAGTCAGCTGTTTCTCCTGGAGGGATACCTCACAACCCCAAATATTTCAAGATGACTGGAACAAGTTTTTTTTTTCTTTTTTTATTAGATATTTTCTTTATTTACATTTCAAATAATATCTTCTTTCCCAGTTTCCCCTCCGAAAACAAAACAAACAAACAAACAAATAAACAATTCCCTCCCCTCTTCCCCTGCTCACCAACCCACCCTCTCCCCATTCCTGGCCCTGACATTCCCCTTCAGTGGAGCATAGAGCCTTCACAGGACCAAGTTTTAACTGCACCTTGTGGTGTAAGTCTCTGGCCCAAAGGGACTGCCACAGACATCTGGCGCATCTGCTGTCCTCACTGACCCAGTAAGCCGAGAGTCCAGTGGCCCGCCAAGTCCACTGCCCTGCTGCCTCCCGCCCAAAGACTGGTACGTACCTAAGAGATTCTAATTGACAGCTAAGGTCTCAATCAAGAGTTCTCTCAAAGCTGAAAGAAGCTAGGAGCACGGCAGTCTGGGAGATGTAGTCCTCTTAAATGTCATCCATCGCTCTCGGGGGTGGGGGGTTCTCTCCCGAGGTCCCTAGAAGAGAAAGTAGTCAGTCGGATGCCACAGAATCTAGATATACGATCCTACTGTGGTGGCGGAATCGAGTCGCACGGGACAAGTGGGAGACTTCGAGCGAGGTTGGAGAGTTGTGCAAGAACGGACTACAACTCCCATTCCGCCTCGCGCGGAGCAGGAGCCGGCTGCTCGCTTTGCGTGACCGCAGCAGGTTGGTCCTGGAGCAGATGAGCGCAGAATATTTAGGCGAAAGCGAGGGGAGGGGGGAGCGCGGGGCAGGAGGAGTACCTCGGCCAAGAAAATTATGCATGCGTTAGGCAAGCTCTGAGAGAATGGCTGTGGAAGGTAAGGGACGCTTGGGGCGTTTTAAGCTCCCTCTTAACCCGCGCACTCCAATCCACACATCCCTGATGAAGCTCGGCTCCGGTGGGGAGGAGAGAAAAGGGGGTGGCGGCAAGTGGGCCCCTTCTCCTTGTACCACTTGGCGCTTACCTGAGCCCTGCAAGGCCAGGAGGCACCTGCTTCATTTACCTTTGAGAGAGGTGTAGGTGAGCAGGACATCAGGGCAGAAGGTGAAGGAATGAGCGCTCCTACTCCTAAGCTTTGTGATGGAAATGGGTGGACAACCGGGAAGTCCAGCGCTAGGGAATAGCCCTGACTTGCCCTTTTCCCTTCCCCTCCAGCCAAGGTAGGCTGGGTGGCCACATTGCTGGGGATGCACGCTTTGCCACCCACACGTGGGAAAGGACTCTAGCCTGGTGCGTCATCCAGAAGCTTGGACTGCCATTCGGTCGAGGACCCCTGGCTGTGTGTACCCAGCAGTGGCTGCAGCAGATAAGCCTCTAGGATGGGGCTGTCTTTACATCTGTTTCTGTATAGTCCTGCCCAGGGTTAGCAAAGTTCACAGAATCAGTGGAAACCATCCGCTTGGATTGGGAAATTCTTTTCTTTGTAGACTGCTCTCCTATTTCCTTGTATAATTTCGGACTTCGAGTTTGCCATTTTGGTTGCACAGCCCTGCCTCTTGAACTTTCCGGTTAGGAGCTGGGGTCAGGCAATTTTTGAGAGATCAGAGTTTCCCATGTCACTTTCACTTACTTTAGAGCACAGACTTTTTGTTCAGGGTGGGTCCAGGGGTGGGGGCGGGAGAAACTGGACATGTATAGCAGGAGGGTTACTGATGTCAAATTAGAGGTCTCATACCTCTATGGTAAGATACAATGAAGTGAGTGTAGGATTATCAAGGGAGCCTACCTTCACTTCCAGAATTGTGGTTCCTGAGTGCACTTAGGCTTAGAGGGGACCTGAAGCAGGAAAAGGAAGGCGTGCTTGCCAGCTACATCAGGCTACTTGCCAAAGGGAAATGAGCCGGCTCCTTGGAGGCTACTGAGAAGAAAAACCCGCAGGGTTTCTTCCTTCTGCCTCTCCTCTCTGCCTCAGGAGACAGCACATGACATGCCCTGGCCCTTTACTTGAAGTAGCAAGAGTCCAGCTCACACACTCAACACCTGTAAACTCAGGAATGACTCTGGGTGATCTCAGGATCAGAGCCTCTTAAGCAGGTGCCTCTATTTTCAGCTTTCTCAACTGTGCTAGCAAAAATGTCCCCAACACACACACACACACACACAAACACACACCTCTACCCTTCTCTTAGGAAGGACAGTATGTAGGTAGGTTGGTAGATAACAGATAGATGATAGATAGATAGGTAGATAGACAGACAGACAGACAGATAGATAGATAGAGCCACAGAAACAGAAAGCCAACATAAAATCCATCAGTGAAACTTAAGAACAAAGTCTTTTTATCTACCACCACCCTTCCACCTTACCCATCAGGTAACATTATGATCTCTCTTTTGTGTCCCCCAAGTAAGGGACACTCCCTTCCACTTGGCAGTCCACCATGTTCTTAAAGATAATTTTCTGTTCACTCTGAGAAGTATAGAAAAGAATTAGTCATATTTCTTGCCTGGTGGGGTTTGCACTAGTAAAGCCCGATCTTACAAAAACAAGACTCTGAAAGTATTTGTGGACTTCAAAGAGCTTGTTTTATTTTCTAATAACTTCCTTGCCTGAAAAGCCTGTGCAATAAACAGAGTGCCTAGGTTTGAATGACAATGAGGACTGAAGTAGACAGGTGAAGGGAGGGTTTTAAACTTTCCCCGAAATGGATTCCTGTCTGTAGTTTTTTGCAAAGGTAGTTCTTTCAGGATGAAGTAGTTCCATCCTGGCTACTTCCCCGAGGTCCTCCAAGACTCAGGAAAGACATAATTTCCTCTAGAAACTCGGTCCAGACCTTTCAGCTCTTCTGCCTTTGCAAGCCATAGGGACCTCCTCCTCTGATATTTCCTAGCAGCAGTGCCTAAATCTACCCTACACTTGTCACATTTAATGTGTCTCTCACTGGAATCTGAAGCACTGGGGGACTGAGACCATGCACTCCAATTTCCCAGCATAGCGTAGCATAGAACTTGCTTCATATAGCATGCTCTCAAAAACTGCCCATGGATCGCACAACAAACATTCGTGGAACTCTTATGACTGACTCCATAAGGGTGCCTGAGGCCTTGTTAGATTTCCAAATGCCACAGATGGGAAGTTTTAAGGTATTTGTTTAAGGAAAGGTTTCCCCTCCTCAGCCATCATGTTTGAAGTCTCAAAACTACTGGTTTCTTCTCCTGCTGAGGATGGCATTGTCTTCTTAGTACTCATTTGAGATTTAGGAAACAGTACCCAGTCCTACTATTTCAGAATTTTGTGCCCTGAGACCATCAGGAGACTAAATGTCCTAACCCACATGACCATCACATACAGAATCACAGGTCAAGATAAAAAAAAAAATGATCAGTTTATGCATGTTCCCTGAGAAATAGTGAGCATAGGAAAGATGAATTTTTTCAGAGTAACTTGAAAGGAAATATAGCATATAACAACATCAGAACTTTTGTGTTTATATCTGGAAGAAAAAAATGAACTTGGTGCTATTTTGGGAACATTGTAATAGGAAAAAGATTTTCTAGAAGGGTGCCTAGAACACAGACTAATTATGAATGTTTCTTATACTCTCTGCCATTCCGCTCCTATAAAAAAGGTCTACCGTTTAGCACCTGTTTTACACTTTAACTTTTTACTTATTCATGCCAGCCACGTTCTTCTCTAATTAGTAACAAATTAGAAGGTTTTTATAATGTGTAACCCTCCTTTTAAGTAAACTTGAACTTGTAAAAATGTTAATTGCAAGTAGGGCACCTACTCATTTTGCTGAATGTGTGGCTTCCTATCTAACATGGAAAAGGGTGTCCTTTGTTTATTGTTTCATAGCTACTGTGATGCATACAGACATGCATGCATGCATACATACATACATATATACATATGTATATATCACACTCAATTTAAGAAAATCCTATTTGTTTATTAGCCATAATTGTGGCTTTTGCTTTGTTTTTCATTTGTGGGTGCCTGGACTTTTACATAACTACCTTAGGTTTTCATGTCTTATGTTGAGGTCTTGTGTTTAGCCCATTGTGTACCTTCTGTGAATGAATGAATGAAAGGTGACAAATTATAGGATAGAATTATGAGTGGTTTTGTTTCTGTACCTGCTCCCATACACATGTGCTTTCCAACCATGGGATAGGATACTCTCTTACAGTCTTCATGAGATTGTACTGTCATGTTGAATATTTTTAAAGGGAGAATCTCTAGCCATCCAATCTCCATGCGTAGAGCATGAGATTGCGTAGGCAATTCTACTCACTGATGTGATTCTGATCTTCAGAAATAGTTGTACTTTTATAGGAAGAGGGGGAAATGTAGATCCAGAAATGTAGATCCACTAGAGGTGGTGTTATATTTGTCTCTGTATTCTATGAGCAGTGCCTGGAACTTAGGAGACAACAGTTGTTTCATGAATAATGTTTAATGAATAAACACATGATTCCCCAGAGCTAGAGAAGGATTTATCTCCTTGGTGGATCTTTTATTCATTTTTTTTAAAAAAAATTTTGGTTATTTGATTGTGTTTTGTTTTGTTTTGTTTTAGGATTAGTGAGCAGCCTGCTCCTAGTGTTTCTAGAGCAGGGCAAACAGACTAGCTCCTCTTAAATGGCAAGAAGATGAGTTCCAATTTTCAGCACTAGAAGCTCCCCTCAAGAAAAGTATTTCAAGTGGAAAGCTATGAGCTCTAAGTGATATTTATGATCTGGGTTTTTGTTCTTAATTGATCATACTAGTCTGTCAAATGGCATCTTACTATTCCCTCAGTATTCAGAGCCTGTAGTTTTTCTGGAGTAAGCCTCTTGAAAGACTAACTAAGAGCTGGCAAAAGGAAAAGAATAGATACTTGTAGCAATCATGGGATAGTAGATTTGGGGAGCTAGTAAATGCTGACCCTACCCACCTTGGTTTGAAAACTAAGCCCCAAGAAAGGAATAACAATATGAAATAACATTGCCACCTTTATCACAAGCAGTCATCTTGGGTCACCTTTCAGACTCTGAGTCATACAGTCAGTGGGCATGTTCATACTGCTCTGTGGGTGACCCTTATCCTTGTAGAAGCACCGCCCCTCATACTTATAGCCTTAAAGCAGAAAGAACTGATACCCAGAGCTTTCCACTGAAGCCTCTGCCCTGTGGCTTCCATGGGAATACACACAAGATTACTATCCTTATTTTTATCCCTGCAAGAAGATGAGGAGAGAGACTAGAAGGATTCTGATGACACCTTCTCTTCCATGGAATGGAGAGGAGGCTCCTCTGCAATTGTTCTATCATACCTAGACTTTTATAACTACTTTTTCATTCTGTCTTATATCTAACCCATGTGTGTTCTCTGAATGAATGGATGAATGAGAATAGGGTGAGTTACTGGGTGGGATTATGAGTTATTTGAATCCCATACTAGCCACCATGTTGAGGAACTCCCATGGGTGTCTCAATCCAAATGTTCCCAGTTCTCTTCCACTGCACATACCATTAAAAGTCCCCCCCACCGGCACCGGCACCTCCTCCTCCTCCTCCTCTTTTTCCTCCTCCCACTCCTCCTCCTCTTCCTCTTCCTCCTCCTCTCCCTCCTTCTCCTCCCCCTCCTCGTCCTCCTCCTCTTTCTCTTTTCCTTCTTCCCTTTTTGCTTAATTCCTTTTTGTTTTCTAGCCCATCAGATCTGATTTACCTGCCTCATCAGCTCCTCCTGATCACTGTTTTTGGACAAAAGAAGGGTGGACTAGTCACTCATCACTGGAAGTTCCTAGGGAGTGACTACATGAGTAAGAATGGAGGCCTCAAAATCAGGATAGGAAACTTGCTGTGGCTGTGGTCCCTGCCACTCCCATGGCTCTTGCAGCCTGTCTCAAACAGGGCTTGGTCTAATCCCATGGTTGCCTTGCATAGTTCAGCCCTTACTAATCCCTTTCATCTTACCCTGTCTTCCTCAATAGCTTTGCTGTTCTCATAGGCCAGAATGCACAAGGGCTGGAATAGAGATGGGGAAATTCTGGAAACCTTTACTGGCAGAACTGAGCAAAGTGCTGAGTCATGGAAACTGCTGTGGTGACATGTCACAGACAGACCATCGGGAGTCTGAAGCCTTGAACTCCTTCCTTAGGAGAAAGAGGGTCTTTAGATAGGTTTCCTGTTTCTGGCAATGAACATGAGATACTATCCTTGTGGAAAGAACTATGCCAGATATGATAGCAAGACGGGGCCTGGGCCTCTCTGTTCTCCTCCTCTCCTACCTACAATTTGGTGAAAGAGAGAAACCAAATAGACAGAGTGCTGTAAGTGCTAAATAAAACTACAAGCAATGATAACGTGGGAGGTCTGAGAACAATTGGGGCATTTAAGGACAGGCTAATGGAGAAGTAGCAGCATTGAGTGAGCCTTTCATTAGGATTTATGGGTGTGGTCATGGGTAAAGGGCATGGGACATGTATGTATAATGTGTGCTTCCGAAAGGGGTTTCTCCCAAATGCTAGTAGTCTGGTTGTTTCCTATGGACTAGAAAGTTCAAGAATGTGCACCTGAGTCTACGGTAGCATATTCCTTTTCTTAAGGGTACTGTCATCTGCTAGGCAGAACTTCAGTACTCTCTAGCCCATTTGGACCTTGCATATGGCTCTTTGGAAGCCATGGGAGCAAGTGAGAGAAGCTCTGCTCCTGTAAATCATGCTGGTTCCTGCTTGGTTCCGAAGTGGAATGGGATAATACCGCCCTCTCTGAACTGGCTCATAAGAGGAAAAAATTGTGGCTATATTTAGACTGGTTTTGCTAAAGTGTGGGTGCAAGAAGCTGCTTGTACTGTTCCCTCCCTGCACGCAGACAAGGATGGCACAGCTGCTAGTGACAGGGGTGGCCCGCCTCACTGCCTCCCACAGCCAACTTCCCAGATCTCTGAGGCCTGGAGGAGTAGGTTGGCAAGTTGGATTTCTTCACTCCCTGCTACTTCTCGGTTGTCATGCTGTTGGGGAAGGTATCTGTGGCATTTTGTTAAGCACAGCCAAGGTCTCAAGTGATGTGTTAGATCTCCACAGACCGTTGGACGGAGGTGATCCTCAACTGTCCTGGGACACAGTGGGGCTCTGGCCCTCTCTTAGATCCTTCTCAACCTTCACATCTTGTGATATTTTTTTTCACTGTGGAGCCTAGAGTAGTAATGGTGGCTTTAAATATGCAGGCTGTGTAGCTAGACAAACTGAACAGCTATCCAGAAGTGCAGAGTTTTTCCTTGTGTTTCTGAGCAATGCACTGAACGTTACCTGAAGTTCTTTTGTCCATTAATCTGATGGGGATACCAAGAAGCATGCCCTTTTAGACACATGACCAGTGTTGCCTTTCTATTAAGGGCATGTTTAAGACCCAGTTGCTCTGTGAATGTTCATTAAATGTTAGGCTCTAAGCTTAGATCATGCTCTCTACCTCCACTCAGGAATGTAGCTAAACCATGTGACATAGTATCTGGTAGGTATCCAAGTGGGATGGTACCAACAAATTGTAATTGATACATTATAAAACATCTTCAGTTGAAAACATCTTCTAATATATTCACAATCAAATAATATATATTTATAGGATAACAAAAGATATACATGTATTGGCTTAACTTTTCCTAAGGAGACATGAAGAGATATTTATTCACCCCAGGAAGGTCACCAAAAGAGTGATTCTACCCTAAATGCATTTGGTGAACCCCAAGTTTACTTGAGGTTACTTACAGGATTGTGGGTAAAGATTTATCTAAAGGAGTAAGAACAACTTAAGGGCAGTCATACCACCAAAGAAAAGTCAGACGGGTTGGGCTTAATGAGCAGCTTCTTCTGACTCTCTCCTGAGCCTTGTTAGCTTTCCCTTTCTTGAACAAAGAAATGCTAGTGGGCCTAGTCTTATGACAGTCATGCTGGTAATGGGAAGCTGCTCTGAACTCACTGTGGGAGCAGGCAGATCTGGCTGAAGGACAGCATTGCACAACAAGAAGCTATTGTTCCAGGAACATACTCAGTAGAGAGCCATCTCTGACCTGAATATTCCTCTCCCAAACTTCCTTTAAAAACACGAATTTTATAAGCCTTCCTCCCTGTCCATCTCCCTCTTGCCTCCCTTCCCACACACCACCCAGATACATAATATAAAGGCAAAATAAGAGTAATTTCAGATCTTTCAAGACAGAAGAGATGTGAATGGACTCTATGGAAATGACATGGGTCAGCTGGAGGAATGGGGCAAATGTCCCAATTAAAATTAGGCAGAGTCTCCTTGTAGAAGAATATCAGCAGCAACGTTGGTGTGGTACATGCCCAAGAGTAATATGAGAACTTTCTAAGCCTCAAGAGACACCTTTGGTGATATAGAATATTCTAAAATATTCTGGGGGAAAAATGATCTTTGCCAACAAGGCTGTGCAGAGTCAAGTGTGAAATGAAAGATAATGTCCTGCTGGCATAAATCCTGATGGAGACATCGTATAAGAAGTAAAAATAGGTTCTTTTTGTCCTATGAATTCACACAATATTCATAATTATAGCAAAAATGTGTTTTAAGAGGACATAAATAAGCTTCTTACCTTCTCTGTCCAGATAAAGTATCATTCCAATTGTGTCAGTATTATTTTCAATAACCCGGCCTCCCTTCGAAGTGTATTCATAGTCTCCCATTCTCAATATAGATATAGGTAGATATTTCTTATTCATTTCTTGTTCTGTACTTTATGGTTTCATATTAATATTTTAAAGGTTTTTAAAACTTGGATTATTTGGATGTGAATCATCTACGGTAAATTTTTATAGTTCTCAGACTTTTGGAAAACACATATTCCTGTAACCAACATTACAATGAAGAGCTATAACAATTCTAACACCTTGCAAAGTTTGTTCATGCCTTTCACTCATAGTCCCTGACAACACTGCTCTGGATTTCGTCCCTGTGATTTTCCTCTTCTAGAATGTCACATAATGCTATCGTACATCTTGTTGCTATCAAAGAGTGGTTGGTACCTGAGAAATATTCTATGGCGTGGAAATACCAACATTTATCCAGTGATTCTAGTGAATGATTGTTATGAATGAACCACTGGAAACAACTGCTTCCAGTTTGTGTGACTCACTCATTTCTCTTGTATGAACCAGAGTAGGAGTTTTAAGTCAAATAAACTTCTTATAGCAAGTTTTGTAGGAGCAGGGGAGATGGCTCAGGTGGAAATGTGCTTACAGCAGAAGTGTTAGCACTTGAGTTCAGATCTCTACCACTCATGTAAAACCCATGTGTGGTGGCTGGTATGTGAAATCTCAGCACTGGAGGGGGCAGAGACAGCAGGATCTCTGGAGTTCACTGGCCAACCAGTCTAACTGAAATGAAAAACTCTAGGTTCAGTGAAAGACCATGTTTAGAATAAAAAAAAGGGGGACAACAAAAGCCTGACCCCTGACATCAACTTTAGGCCTCCATATGCACACACATCAGTTGAGCATGATCACAAAATAGGCACATGGGCACACGAACACACACAAGCATTTCTCTACGCAGCACATTAAAAAAAAAATGCTTAACCTTGTAGAGAACTGTCAAAATGTTCTCTGAGGAAGCTCAGCTCCATGCAATGCTCTTTCACAGGAATTTGTGTTCTCTGTCTTAACCATCTCCTGATGCAGGAGGCCTCACACAAAGAAGAGACTCAGGATAATGTGGAGAACATTGGGTAGGATTGGGAGAGGGCAGCTGTGTGGCTATGACTAGTACACACCCCACACTTCAGTGTGGATATGACCTAAAAATATCACCAACATTAGCATTTCAAGGAGAAGAGCTCCATGTTTTTTGAGTAGGTTCTGTAAGAAGACGTCGATATCTAGACACTAGTTTTGCGGTTGTTGTGTTTGTGAGAGCAGTCAGAAGAGAACATGCCAAGGTGAGCTGGATTTGGGGGAACTTTTGGCAAGTACATGGACAAGAAAGAAAAGACTTGAGAGGCTTTAAAATCTGAGTGCAGGGATTGGAGAGACAGTTTAGTGATTAGGAGCATCTCCTGCTCTTGCAGATAACTGGAGTTTGGTTCCCAGCACCCAGAATGAACAGCCGACAGTAACCTTAATTGTAAGTCTAATTTTACGGTATCTGATGTTTTCTTCCAGGCTTAGATGTTTCTGTCACATGCACAAAACCCTA
>JADRCD010203060.1:7557-27543 GCA_019843815.1 Montemys delectorum
AGAGAGAGAGAGAGAGAGAGAGAGAGAGAGAGAGAGAGAGAGAGAGACAGACAGACAGACAGACAGACAGACACATTTATCAAAGCTTGAAAATTTATAAGATAACCTTTTTCTGAGCAAAATGAAAGTCGTCTTAACTAGAAATAATCCCAAATCCATGGGCACCATTTGCTATCTATATGTGTTCCAAATTATGGTTATCTACCAAAATGCACACAGTTAATTTTGCAAAAAGATGCAGTCCCACCATTTTTATACAACTGATTTTGTGATATAACTGAGAGTATAACAAAATTGAAACAGAACATAGACTAGGCAAAAGCCCATTAGTGTTGGGCTTGGGAACAATCTGGTTACCATGAAACTTTCTCATGTTTAGTTTCAGTGCTTGCTTGTCCAAAAAGAAAGAACCAAGGACTTAGTCTCAATTATTCTTACTACCTACCCATCTGTAAATGAGGCCTTATTTTTCTTTATACAGCTGTTTTCAATCCTCTATTCAGACTCCAACCATGCATCAACATAGACTAATTCATTATAAGATCTGTAGGACTTATACGTTCTAAGATGGAGTTATCAGCAATATAAAAATAGAACAACACATTTAAACTACTGTGTTAGAGTTTCTGTGTGTGATTAACAAAATACCTTGTGGTCAATATATGTAGGCTATTGTAGCTATAGATTATTATCATCTCAACAACAAAAGGATGATTTGCTGCTTAGTTTCACAGATTAATACTACTTCAGTTTTTTAGTTAGAAGATTGTTGTTTTATATATTAATATAAATATCATTTAAATATTTACTTATTTAGGTATGTGTGCTATGTGTATGAAGGAACCTAATATTTATACAACTATTATACTCTTGTAAGAATTTAAATCACTTTTAAATTCATGATGTAATTTTTAAGTGTTCTTTTCTTATTTTTGACTATTTTGGAATTTGTGTCTTTTGTTCATTTTTTAGTTTTTTAAATGGGATATATATTTAATCATGGGTGAATCTAAATGTGTGTGTGTGTGTGTGTGTGTGTGTGTGTGTGTGTGTGTTTGTGAGGTTGCTGTGGTTGTTGGGATGTTTCTGTATTTGAAATTTCATTACTTTTATAATGATTTGGATTTTTCTTTCTCTCTCTTTTCTGTTATTTCCTGGAGTCTCCAAAATCTCACATAGGGTATCTGATTTATAAATCAATGCCTTGTAGGGAATAAAATGGGAAATAAATGTGCCTCTCATTCTCTCACAGTTGGAATAAATATCAGTCGAATCATATTGGGAAAAAAGCAGCAACAACTTTAAATTAGTGAGAATCATCTATGAATGCACACCCTGAGCTTCTTCCATCCTTTACTGTCTACTTTAGAAAAAAGGCACATACTCACGAAAAGTGCATCCATCCCTGGCCAGGAAACCTGTTAGATTTGATTTGAAATTGTAGAACATTCTTCCCTATTATCTTCTAGGAAAGTTTTACCTTAAAAAAACTTACAACAGAGTTTAAAGAATTGTGTGCATACTGGGAGCTGTGATGCCCTTGGAGTCACTGTTAGCTTACAATCTAGCTAGAGAGTATAAGCAAACAAACGAATATACAAAAGTCACCACACCATCCAACAGCTTCCACCCTGGTTTTGTATCTGCAGTGGGAAGTAAGTTACAATAAAATAAATAAAAGTTATTTAATTTATTTTTTAATTTAAAATATAGTTACATCATTTATTTCCTTCGCTTTCCTTATTCCAATTTCTTCTCTCTCAACTTTTTCTTTCTTATTGTTACATATGTATATACAAATATGTAAGTATAATTCACTGACTTAGCTTAGTGTTGCTTGTGTGTATATGATTTTAATGCTAACCAGTTAAGGGACTTATCCCTGGGGAAGATTTCTTCTCCTACTCTTTGCTATTGACCACTCATACTTAGGTCAATCATACTTTCATTAGAAAGGAGACTTTCTGGATCTTTCTCTCTGTCTCTCTCTAATTCCCTCTCTCTGTCTCTCTCTGTTTCTGTCTCTGTCTCTCTCTGTCTCTCTGTCTCTCTGTCTCTCTCTCTCTCTCTCTCTCTCTCTCTCTCTCTCTCTCTCTCTCTCTCTCTCTCTCTCCCCTCTCTCTCTCCTACAGCAATCATATTGAGATCAGTGTAGAACCTCAGCTGTTGGTCCTTACCTCTCACCTTGTTTGAGACAACACATCTTTTGCTATTGTGTATGTCCAATTATCTTGTCAACAACCTGCAGCTCCCTTCTTTCTATGAACACTGAGATTCCAGGAGAATGTAGTGTCGTATCTGGTCCTGTGTGCTTTCTGGGGCTTCTAATCCAGTTTTTCATGTTTGTTAATCAGGTGCTTTACACATGTAGTCACCTTTCCAGCCTTATTTCTAAATTAACTTCATTTTGCAAGGATTTTATATTTAAGCTTTTGGACAAAGGCAGAATACATGTATCCTGCCCTACTTGTTGATTCTGTCATGTGCTGAAGAAAAGGGTAAGGAGTAGACTGTGCCTTGCTGAAGCCAAACTATGTGTTCCTTCTCCTTGATACTGGGCATGAATATCAAAGCATGTTCTCAAGTCAAGCTGTAGCATTTAAAGATCAATGACCACCATGCTCCCGAGAAAGCACATTTGTTTCTATAGAATTAGAGATAGTCTCTGAGAGATAAGGATAATTATTGATTATGACTCGCAAGAAGTCAATAAGGCTGAATCACTGTAGTTGTTTAGCACAGCACTTTTTGTAGCAAACATGTTAAATATGGTTGGCTTATATTCTTGAGCAGTGCCAGCAAAGAAGAGCAGTAATGATGATGACACTGTTTTATGGGTCTTCTCTTTTCTTTGGTTCTTCAACTTGATTATTATTCCTGTGAATGGAAGAAATCCAGATATCAACTTTACTGGATTAGGCAGGTATGATGCCTAGTTCTAATAGTAAATTTAACATGAACTATAATCACCAGGGAAAAGGGACTCAATGAGGTATTGTCTAGATCAGTAGGTCTCAATCTGGGGGTCTCAAGTCCTCAAGCCCTTTTGGCAAACCTTTATCTCCAAAAATATTCATGTTATGACCCTTAACCATAAAAATTATAGTTGCAAAGTAGCAACAGAAGTAATTTTATGATTGGATGTGTTATCACACATGAGTATCTGTATTTAAGTGTTGCAGCATCAGGAGTGTTGATAGCCACTAGTCTAGATCGTTAACTTGTGGGCATGCCTATTGGAGATAGTTTTTATTAACCACCCTATCCTGGGTAGCCCCATTCCATTTGCTTACAGTCTTGGACTGTGGGTACATAGAGAAAGTTGACTGATCACTAAAGTATGCATACATTAATTTATATCTCCCTTTGACTGTAGATATTTTGTGACTACCTCTCTCAAGATTCTAATGTTATGTCTTTCTGGTAATGGCAGATGTCATGTAGAATTTTGGTAGGAAACAAATCCATTTTCTTTTAAGTTGTAAGTCTGATTTATCAGACCAGTAGAAAAGAAACTATAACAGCATGATTGGTAAAGATGATAATAAAAAAATACACTTTTAATGGGAGTAGAGCATATAAGGTAGACTCATATCTCTCCTTTATACCAATCCCTAGGCCTGCCAGTACTGATGGAATGTTCACCACTCTGTGAAGTTTCCTTTGGCTAATTGAGTGATTGTGGTATCTTTACCATGTGCCAATTTAGGCTAAAGATACAGATGATGTAAAAGATTAGTAGAAAATAAGGTCAGTTGTCTATATGAACTGAAGTGGAGACTTCAATTTCTTTTTCACAAACAATAATCCATGGCAATTTCTAGATTATTTGAAAGCCTTATTTGGAGGATTTGTGAGGATTCAAACACAATCATTCAGGGGAGATCTGAAGAGCCAAGGACATGTGAGAACAAAAGACAATATGAAGGATTGGCAGGGCTCTTCCCTAACCCTGGACACCACAGTGGCACCTGTGGACTCACAGGATGTCTACTCATTCTGTACTTGATGCAGGTCACACAGCTTTGGCCGTGAAAGTCTCCTGTTTGCTATTCATCTTCGTTTAGGAGTTTGAACAAATTAGCATCCTGCTAAGGTTCACTGTCCAGTAAACCCCAAGGATTGAGTTTTAAACTTCTAATGCTTGTGCCAAGTGAACTGTCTATTTCATCTTTTTATGGTCAGTTGTACTTTGCTAACAGAAAAAAAATTCATTTCTGGAGTGTCAAACTTCCTATATGTCTTACAATAAGTGCTACAAAGAATGTTAAGAGACTCTCACAATTTCTCTTGTGAAAAAAATCAGAGTGAAAAGGTCAAGGAAACCAAGTGACTTAACAGCAGAAAGTCCTCATGCAAAAATGCATACTGAAATACATAAAGATTCCTCCCTACAGAGGACAGATCAAGATTATTGTAGTTGGTATTTTTACCTCAAAATGATAAAAATCATAAATCCTATATGATAATTAAGATAGATGTTGTGTTCACATCAAACACAGATCTATAGAAGTAATTTCCTGTGCCATGACAAGAAAAAAGAATGCTTCATTTTATTTAATTGAAAAATCTTGAAAATGTAGATAGATTTCCAGGAAAAGGGGTCCTTTGCATTTGTCAGTGTATGTATACAGAGAAATTCCTCTCAAAAAATCATGCACAGGGCAAAGGATGAAAGTTGACTAGAATTTACTAGTTGATGACCTCAAAGCTTACTGAGGAATACAATATAAGAGGAAGATGTTTAAAATACTTCCTGCTAATGTGTGACAGTGATGATTAAATGTATGAAGTTTCATGTATAGTTTATGCAAACTCTAATCCTTTGATAAAGATGTTAAGAGGTAGTACTGGAGTTCAGTCATGATACTCTGTCCCAAGATGCTATGAAACCCATATTTCCCCAGAGATGTGTTTTGTCAGAGCACAAGAGCTGAAAGAAAACTAGAGGGGTGAAGAGATGGTTCAGAGCTTAATAGCACTTACTGATTTTGTGAAGGATCCTGTTCAGTTCCTGGGTAGTTTATGATCATGCATAATCCCAGCTTCAAGAAATCCTAGTCCCTCTTCTGACATACCCAGGTACTGACCCTGATAGGCACATACTCACATATAGACATATCCACATACACACAATCATAAATTAAATAAACGCACACACACATACACACACAGGAGACTAGAAATTACTGGTAAATATGCATTTCAAAATAAACATGAGTTTTAAAGAAAACAAATGAAAGGACCATAATTTGACCATTGGAACTCAGGGAAGAGTTTGAAATACAGAGTCATTTTTACAGGGTAAAGCCAATGTTCAAACCAAACTCATTTTGGGGTTCCCTATATTCATGATGTGTGATTTGAATACAAAAACACATCAGTGGTGTTCCAGGAATGTGTTTTTCTGCCAATACTGGTAGAATGTTGCCACTCTGAGAAGTTTGCTTTGTATAATTGGGTGGTTGTGGTATCTTTACCATGTGCTAATTTAGGCTAAGGGTATGGATGAACTAAGATCTTAGTGTTTTCCTGTATCATTCAGAACTTGTGGAAGCACCTTGTCTTATGTTTTATTTTCTATCAATTTTAAAAAAGTATTTTCATGAATCCTCAGTTGGATCTTTTCTAGAATCTTCTTGAGTTTCAGAACAGGTCAAGGATTCTCTTTTTCTCTTTGTATCTCCTGCTGTTGATGGCGCTACCCTTTCCTGCATTAGGAGAACTCTGGAATGCCTGGTAACTCACCCTGCAAAGGTTAGCATTTATTATCCATTCAATCATATGCATGTATCCAACAGAACATGCATCACACGTGGGGAGAGAATGAACTCCTTAAATCCTCGTTTTACTATAGATTCTAACATTTACTTTTACCTTTTTAAGGAATAATAATTTTTATACTGGCAACATAGAAGCAAAGGGGCTTGAGAAGGATCTCCAGACCCCATGCAAAAAAGAAAGGATGGTGGTAGACACTGAAGTTTAAATTGAGGAAAGAAATGCCTGGAACTTAATGGACCAGCTGGTTTTGCCTAGTTTGTGAACTCTAGGCCACTAAAAAAAACCTAGTTTCCACAAAACAAAGGTAGAAAGGATCTGAGAAATGGCACCCAAGGTTATCCTATGCCTGCCACAGATGTAGATCAGCATACATGCCTACAAAAACATGTATTATATTGTCATACATTTGCATATACAATATATATATATAATTTTATAATTATACAATATATAATGTACATAATTTTAGAGGAGAAATTACTATCTAGCTTGTAGGGAATAGAATAAATTACCCATGAATTTACCAGTTAAAGAAAACAAACCACTATTTCATTAGTTCATGGAAAAAAATCTACAATAAAACTTTCAGGTAGACTACCAATTTTTAAGAATTATATAGATAATATAAATAGTGTTTGAATAACTGATTCAGCCCAACAATCAGAGAGTTATGAAACATTCTGTTGAAACATTATTTGGAGGGAGTATGGAGATTATGGTACACCGATGTAACAACAATCCTAAATTTAATTAGGATTAAAATTTTGATTGTAATTAGTAGTTTCCACTCTTTTCATTATATTTCCTCAATGGTGCTTTTTAAATTCTCCATTTTTTCAATAACTATTAAAAATAATTCTCATGTGTGTGTTTCCTATTAACCTCAATGTATGATTCTTGCTGCAAGTAATTTTACCTACATATTTATGTGACTAATTTCCTCTATTTACTTTTTTATTCTTTATGCCTTACATTTGTGCGGCCATGTGTATGCTGTGTGTATACAGTGTGCAGAGCTTTATGTGCTTGTGGAGAGCAGAGGACAATGTGGGGTGTCACTCTACCAGTTCCTGCCTTACTCCATAACTAAGACTCTTCACTGAAATGGCCATCTTTGACATGGATCTCTAAGAACCAAGATCCACAAATCCCCTTGCCTCTGTCTTGCAGCTAGCTATTACAGATCGATTCAGGCCTGACTTTTATGTGGGTGTTTAGACTCAGATCATCACATTAACATGTTTTTCACACATTTTGGGAGCATATATGAAAAATGCCTTCGCTCCAATAGTGATAAAGAGACCTTTAGTGAAGCTGGTTCACTATTCACCACACATAACATTTGGCAATAATAAGAGGCTCTTACTGAATGGATACATGCAAATAATAAGCTATTTTACAATTATAGAATATGTAGACATCATTATCTGGAGAAGTTATCAAAGACTAAACAGTAAAGGGACTGCTGCCGTATTAGATAAACCTCCTGTCACTGTGACCAACACTTGGAAGAGACAGCTTAGTAGAGGAAAAACTTATTTATCTCATAGTATCAGAAAGTTCAGGCCTCAGTCACTTGGTTTTAGAGGCTGCAGTGAGGGAGAGGAACATGGTTTTTTGAGACTGTAGCAGAAGCTGTATCTTATGGTGAACAGGGAGCATAGAAAACCAACAAGTATCCAAGGATGAAACTTGTTCCTGAACCCCCACTTCCTTCAGCTGATACAGTTTCCAAATCATTAAAAGTAGGATCATGTGTCAGAGGACATATAACCCAGCATGACAAGTGAGATGAAGGCTCTTTGACTGCTCCAGGCTTCCAGTCATGAGCTCTGTTAGTCTGTAAGTCTTCTCCATTTTCCCCATTTCAATGAAGGCTCCATTACTTTTATTAAAACTTTCATGATGTTTATACTAAAACGAACACCACTATTGCTCTGTAAGAAACTAATATATACTAATAAAATAAAAGATATTTTTCTTTGCACAGTATAATCATGAAAAAATATGGTGAAAATATGACAGAAAAATTGGGTTTTATGAAATAGAAAAAAGTAACCTCTGATTATATACAAACACATATATAAATACACATATGGAACTGAATATTTTTGGAAGAAATAAGTGTAAACTGGAAATATTTGAATAAATTAAGAACTTCCCATATTTCTTTGTTTTTGCTATTTCCTCAGGGACATGTCTGAGACTGTATATAGATGAACCTGTACTTCAATTCACACAGATCTACCTGACCTCATTTGATTTCTTTTCTTTCCTTTTTCCTTTCTTTCTGTTTCTTTTTCTTTCTTTTTTTCCTGTAGTTTACTCACTTTACATTCCTCTCACTGCCCCTCCTCCCAGTCAACTCCTCTCCCAGTCCTTCCTCCCTCCCCCTCTCTTTCTCCTCTAGGAGAATGGAAGACTCCCTAGGTATCCTGCTCATCCTGGCACATCAAGTCTCTTTGGGGCTGGGTACATCCTTGAGTGCCAAGGCCAGACAAGGCAGCCCAGTTAGAAGAATATATTCCAGGGACAGACAACCAATTTTGGGATAGGACCCACTCCACATTTTTAGGACCCACATGAGTGGAGCCTAGGTTGGTGGTTCAGTCTCTGAGAACCCGAAGTGTTCAGGTTAGTTGACTCTGTTGTTCTTACTATGGGATTCCTAGATCCTTTGGGGTACAATCATTCCTCCAGTTCTTCCATAAGAGTCTCCATGCTCCATCCTCTGTTCAGCCATAAGTCTATGAACAGAGAATTCTCAACAGAGGAATCTTGATTGGTTGAGAACCACTCAAAGAAATGTTCAAACTCCTAAATCATCAGGGAAATGTAAATCAAATCAAACCTGAGGTTCCATCTTCCACACATCAGAATGACTAAGATAAAAAACTCAAGTGATAACACATGTTGGCAAGAATGTGGAACAAGAGGGTACATTCCTCTATTGCTGGTGGGAGCACAAACCTGTACAACCACTTTGGAAATCAATTTGGCAGAAAACTGGGAATAGTTCTACCTTAAGACCTAGCTATATCACTCCTGGGCATACACCCAAAAGATGCTCTATCATACCACAGGAACACTTCCTCACCTATGTTCATAGCAGCTTTATTCATAATAGCCAGAAACTGGAAACAACCCAGATGTTCCTCAACTAAAGAATGGATAAAGAAAATATGGTACATCTATACATTATTCAGCTATTAAAACAAAGACATCTTGAATGTTGCAGGCAAATGGATATAATTTGAGATTATCGTTCTAAGTGAGGTAACCTAGACCCAACATGGACATGCATGATGTATACTCACTTATAAGTGGATATTAGCCATAAAATACAGGATAACCGTGGTATACTCCACAGATCCAATGACCTTGGGAAGGCCCAAGCAAGAATGCTTGAATTTCACTTAGAATGGGGAATAAAATCCTTATAGAAGGCAGATGGAGGGTGGGAACTGGATGGAAGAGGACATGAGGAGGGGAATGCAGAGATAGTTCAGGATCAAGGCAGGGACATGAGAGATTGCCAGATGGCAGTTAAAATAAAAGACAATCTGTAACTGACAGGGGAGGGAAGTGAGGCACATCTCAAGTATGTGACAGAGACCTGGGATAAGGGATTTGCCCACGAATCAATGGGACTGTAACTGTGACTTACAACATTGAGGATATGGAACCAGAAGAAGCCACATCCTATAGTCAGACCAGAACCCATGGAGTGATAGGGACACCAACCCAGCCACAAAACTTTCAACCCAAAATTTATCTTTTTCTATAGGAAATGCAGGAATGGAGGATGAAGCATAGACTGAGAGCATGACTAAACAATAACAAGCCCAACTTAAAACACATCCCATAGGCAAGAAGCACTTCCTGACACTATGAATAATACTCTGCTATGCTTGCTGACAGAGGTCAAGTATGGCTAACCCCTGAAAGGCGCCATCCAGCAGTTGAACTCACATGGATACAGAGACACAGTGCCTTTGCTTTCTAAATCGTGGGATCAAAGGAATGCAACACCATGCTCAGAAACCCAAAATTCCTTTATATATACATATACATATACATATACATACATATACATATACATATATATATATATATGAAAACATTGAGAAACTGCACAAAAATTGATTAAAAATACTTCTATTTTGTTGGCAGAAGAATGAACATTTAAATTTTTTTTAAATTTGAGTGTAATGGTAATACTCTGTCAAGAAAATAGAACTTTTTATGTGCCAATTTTGAAATACAAATATGACATAATTTAAAACTACATACAAAAGGCATTGGTCCAAAGAAATAAGGAGCATTCATAATTAACTTATATGTAGACAAATTTCATACAGAGATTCTTATCTATTTTTCTGTAATAAAATCAAATTTACATCTGATTACAAATGGAGGCATTTGATACATCTTTCACATTTGTATAAAGAATATAGCTGTTGTTTAAATAGCATTTGACATTTAGAGGCATGTAATACAAATTAAAATGATGTAATTTTGAAGGTGGGAGGGTTTATCCCAATTATGAAGGATATGGTCCCAATAAATGTCCTGAGTTGAAAATGGAAGCTTTGTGTTTCTTGGGAGATAGATGTTTTCCCTATACAAACAGCTGCTCTTATTTGGGATAAGAAGTAATCTGTATTGTTGTTTGTAATTTGTGTTTTCCCCAACTATTAATTGCCTAAGTTTCACCTGTTGTTTCTGTTTCTTTCATTATACTTATTTATAGAAGTAGAGCATACATGCTGAATAGCTAACTTCATAAGCTAAGGGATTCAAAAGTTGTATTAATCCTGCAGAAGACCTGAGTTTAGTTTCATATATCTACTTTGGGAGGCTATAATTCTAGTTCCAGTGCACCTGACATCCTTTTTTGGTATTTCTGGTCACCTTCAGACACATGTATACACAGATATAGAACAAACAAACTAACTAACTAACTAACTAACTAACTAACTAACTAATACAAAAGTACAATGCAAACATTTTTCAATATTTTTCTTTTCTTTTCCATTAATTTATTTATTCATTTTACATCTGATTGCAGCCCCCAACATCACCTCCCAGTCTCCATCCCCTACAAAACCTCTTCCCCCACCCCTCCCCTTCTCCTATGAGAAGTTTGAGCCACACACACACTCCACCAACTCATTCTGGCACATCAAGTCTCTGCATGACGAGGTACATGCTCTCCCACTGAGGACAACACAGTTAACAGGAGTAAGATCCACAGGAAGGCTAAAGCCCTCTCTCCAGTTTCTTGAGGATCAACATGAAGACCAAGCCACATATCTGCTATATACGTTCAGGGAGCCTAGGTTCAGCATATGCTTACTCCTTGGTTGGTGGTTCAGTCTCTGGGAGCTGTGAAGGGTCCAGGTTAGTTGACTCTGTTCGTCTTCTTGTGGTCCCCTATCCCCCTTGGGTCTTAAGTGCTACTCAATTCTTCCACAAGACTCCCTCAGCTTAGTTTAAATTTTAGCTATGGGTCTCTGCATCTGTCTGAGTTAGCTGCTGGGTGGAGCCTCTCAGAAGATAGCCATACTAGACTCCTGTCAGCAAGCATAGCAGAGTATCATTAATAGTGTCAGGAAGTGGTTCTTGCCCATGGGATGGGTCTCAAGTTGGGGCAGTCATAGATTGGCCATTCTCCCAGTCTCTGCTCCATCTTTATCCCTGCATATCTTTTCACTGGGAGTCCTGCCTGGTTACAGGAGGTGGCCTCTTCAGCCTCCATACCACCCAATGCTAAAAGTATCAGCTAGAATCCATTCCATAGACTCCTTTAGAGCTACCCGCAACCCAGATCTCTGGCATGTGCTAGAGATGCTCCTCTCCCTGCTGCAGTCACTGATTTCACTTCACTCTCCTGGATGGCTCTCCCTACACATAATCCTGCCCTCCCCAACCCCATTCTTCCTCCCACCCAGTTCCCTTTTTCCATCTACTACAAAACCCGTCTGATTTCCCCTTCTAAGTGAGATTCAAGCATCCTCTCTTGGGCAAGGCAAACATTTTAATATTATCTCCTTAAGCAAAATTCTATTCATCATGCTAAGAGGCCACTTGGGTTGTCAATGATTAGTAAAACTTTGAAGAAATTCATATTGTAAAGTAATAGTTATTATTCGAGTATTCCTTTATAGCATGGACTATGAATTAATGAATTCATGAATGCAATAAGGAAGATTGGATGACTTCACAAATTTGAATGAGTCAAAGGTGTCCATTGCTCTAGCCCTACTAAATGATCAATTGAAACTGTAGTCCTCAACACCTTAAATTTAAAGATATAGAATGAAGAAACTTAATGGACAACGAAGTGTTTATAGTGCTTGTTCAACATTCAACTGGAATTCTTTCAAGAGTAATTTGAAGTTTGACCATTCTATTATTTTTTTTTACTTAATTTTAATATTTTTGTTCTAAATTCATTTATTATATTGATCCTGGGGAAACCTAAGTCTTGACATTGCTCTAGTTGTTCTATTGAGTTTTCTTTGCAACGGGTTTCTGTGGCTACTTTACTTACAGTAAAGAGAACGGACAGTTAAACACACTCAGAAAGCTGGATATGTATACATGTCCACCAAATCAAAAATAGGTTTAACAGATTTTTATATAAAAAATAAATTAAATATCTGAACCTTCAAATATCTCAAAAAATCAACTTAAATATTTTATTTTTCTCCACTACTCCTGTATTTTGGCTTGTCATTTGTGTTCTCTCTCTCTCTCTCTCTCTCTCTCTCTCTCTCTCTCTCTCTCTCTGTGTGTGTGTGTGTGTGTGTGTGTATGTTTCTTCCTCTATCTGAGTTGATTATTAAGTAGTTTTGTTTAGTTAAAACAAATAACAAAATACAAACAGTATGGCTGATTCTTCTTTGTGAAAATTGACCTAGAAAGAAAAACAACAAAACAACCACTGTTTCAAAGACTAACATGACAAGAAACACATAATTGATTAAATGGGCTTATTATCAGTATTGTTGTGTTATGTTATGTGTGAAATGTATGCCTCCCCATTGGAAAGGCTCAGATATCCATTAAGCAAAGAAAAGGAGAACTCTCTATAGAGGGAAACTGTCCTCTCCTTTCTTTATTATTGTTGCATACTCAGGTGCCAATAAAGCTGTCAGGGAGATGTTTTGGCTTAAATACCCCTGGCAGTAACTTTATTGAAAATCAACACAAATCATGAGCCACTATCAGCTCTGAGTCCCCAAAGAAACAATTAAGTCAAAGTGACAGCTCAGCTGGCCTTGTGAAGGGGAACCAGATCTCAAGGTTGAAGTCCAAGGCGCCGTGTCACAGTGGTCTAGCAGCCACCAGGTCAATGCTCATTCTTTATTTGATTTCACTCATACACTAGTCCCACTTATTTTCTACAAAGAGGAAAGAAGCAACAAGAACAAAAGGCTAATAGAGCTGTCAGGTGAGCATGGTGCATAAAATCAATCCCATTAGCCTAAGAAAATGCAACGCTAATGTCCGAGAGTTGCTCATCTCTGTGTGTGTCTTAGATTCTACATTGCTTTCTATTATAACAATAAGTCATTGCTTCCACAGCATGCCTCCTTACGATTCCTTAATAAACAATGATTTCAAACATTAGAGGAATGATCAATGGTGCAGAATAGTTCCTTGTCATTTTGATATGGCCCAATATTTAGTACTCCCAAATTGCTTTTAGATTCATAGTCTTCCCTGATTTCTTTGATAATATGGAAAAGTGTGTAGGAGTGGTGGGTTAAACCAGTGGTCCTAAGCCAGGAATGGTGGAACATGCCTTTAATTCCATCACTTTCGGAGACAGATGCTGGTGGATTTCTGAATGCAGGCAAGCCTGGTCTGTAAAGTAAATTCTAGTACAGCCAGGACCACACAGAGAAACTCTGTCTCAATAAACCAAAATCAAACAAAGAAACAAAATCAATAACAACAAAAACCCAATGTCCCCCAAAATACAGACAAACATATTCTGGGACAGCATTAAATTCAATTTTCTATGATTCTATATCCTCTATCCACCATCTATATAGGCAGGCTTCTTTTGGATAACCTAATCACAACACAAATGTACTTTGCATTTTACTTAACTAACAACAACAAAATATAATAATCCTAATAAGACCAGCAAGATTTCACAGTTGCCACAGAAACCTAATGACAAGAGTTCAAAGGCAGATGGAGAGAATTGACTCCATAAAATTGTGTTTTGACCTCTACATATGTATTGTGAAGTGCACACCCAGGCATATACATCATACATGCACGGAAATAAAAATGAAATGTAACTTGTTTATTTTATTGTTCTCTAGTTATGTGTTTGAGTGTGTGTGAGTGTGTGTGTGTGAGGTGGTATATGTGCACCTGAATGCAAGTGCCCATGGTATTCAGTGGTATAGCATTCCCTGGAACTGGAGTCAAAGGCAGTTCTGAGCCAACCAAATTAGGGGCTGTAAACCAAAATTACTCAGGTCCTTTGTAAGTGCAGTACCAATTCTTAGCTTGAGCAAGCAATCTGGTCCCTAAAATAGAAATCTTTCTTTTTTTTTAAATTTATTCTATTCACTTTAGATTACAATCACAGCTCCCTCCTCCCAGTCTCATCCTTATAAGTCCCTCCCCACATTATCCCCTCCCTCTTTTCCTCAGAGAAGGGGAAGCGTCCCTTGGGTAACACTCCACCCTGGAACACCTAGTCCCACTAGGACTAAGCACACCCTTTCCCACTGATTGGGACCAGGCAGTCCAGTTAAGGGAAGGGGATCCAATGGCAGGCAGCAGTCATTATCCTTGTATATCTTACAAGCTGGACAAATTTTGGGTTGGACATTTTGTGAGTGGGTTGATGTCTTCTCCCTCCACTGGAAGTTCTGCCTGGCTATAGGAGGTAGCCACTACAGTTTCCATATGCCCTGTTCTGGGAAGTGTCTCAGCTAAGGTCACCCTCTTAGGCTCCCCCCACCCTGAAGTCTCCCCGTCCCAGGTCTCTGGCTAGCCACAGAGATACCCTCCCCCTGATTTCCAGTCTCACTCCCAGCCCTCTCCTTCATCCCCTATCTCTATACCTGATCCCAATCCCCATTCCCCTCCTCACCCCATCTCCCACCTTCTTCTCTCCCTCAATTCACCTCTAATGACTATTTTGTTTCACCTCTGCTTGAGATTCAAGCATCCTTCCTCTAGCCCTTCCTATTACTTAGTTTCTTTGGGTATGAATTATAGCATGGTTATCCTGTATTTTATGATTAATGTCCACCTATAAGTGAGTACATACCCTCTGTGTCTTTCTGGGTCTGGCTTACTTCATTGAGGCAGATATAAAATAGAAATTGTAAAATTATATTTTATGACAATAATAATAAACCTGTATGTCCCAAGTTGGCCCATAACTAGTGACATAGGCTTATTTATGACCAATGAGGATGAATTTAAGTTAGTATTAGATATGCCTGAAGTTGACTTGTTACTTCATTCATTCATTCATTCATTCATTCGTTTATTCATTCTTCATTCATTCATTCATTCATTCATTCATTCATCCCTTTCTGTATTTCAGCTGGCATAAAGCTATCCACTAGCTTCAGGATGAATAAATCACATGGACATAGTCAGCAACCCCAAGCTGTTTCTCACCATAACAATTGGTGTCGTGGGACCTCAGCATCTGCTTATGTCCAATAGAATTGAATCAGTAGGCAAAATGAAAGTCATGATAATATATTTACATTGCTGAGTACCTGCTCACATTTAAACACTGACGAAATTAGACAAGCAAACGAGTGTGAGGATACCAGAGGTTCACATCAACTGCCTTCCTTCACCATTCTCCATATTCCTTTTAAAAATGGGCTCATGTATAGACTGAAAGTCTCCAAACATTTCAGTTAGAAAGGCTGGCTGGTTAAGCCTCCAGGATCCTCTCGTATATACCTCCCCTTCTCTGCAGTTACAGGGTGTGCTGCTGTGCTCAGCTCTGAACGCTGGTACTGGAGTTCTAAACTGAGCACTCAAGGCTTGTACAGTGAGAAGTTTACCAGCTGATCCATCTTTCTAGCACAGGGAGCAACTTTTGTAGACGATACTTTGTACTATGTTATGAAAAAATCATAACAAAGAGAAATTGAAGAAACACATAAACACAGTTGGGCCTCATTATTTACTGTGTATGTGTGATGAATTTGTGATGAGAATGTAATTAGCACATTCTAAACCACTGGCTCTGTGATAAAATACAGAGCTGCTCCTGAATACCACAACTCATTCAACTTTTGTCGGTCAGTGGGTGTTTATCACTGTAATTCACATGTTCATCTGTGTGAAGCCTGCTGTTGTTTCCTTAACACTGAACCCATAGCTTATTGTTCAGGCCTGAGCAAAGTTCATTCAACATACACATTTTCTTTGTAAGGCATGCCACTGACTTCTTGAAGTGAGGAACGCCACAATTGCAAGCTGTTATAAATAACAAAATTACAAAACAGACCATGAAGCAGATACCTCTTTATTATAGGACAACTCAAATATGCAGACATGGGAAGTCTAGCCTCAATTGGGAGTCACTCTTGGGTACTACTGATTTTTCACAGTTCTAAGTAAGCCACATGAGTGACAAGAAAAATCAAGAGTACTACAAGAGTACTAAATGTAAGACTACAGAGGTTTCTTTTTTTTTATTTTACTTCTTTTTAAAGATATTTTCTTTATTTACGTTTCAAACACAGGGTCCCCAATGAAGGATCTAGAGAAAGGACCCAAGGAGCTGAAGCGATTTGCAGTCCCATAGGAGAACTAAAGAGTTTTTATGAGTAAAAAAATTTGGATTTCAAAATAATTATGACATAGTGTGTGTGTGTGTGTGTGTGTGTGTGTGTGTGTATGTGTGTGTGTGTGTGTGTGTGTGTGTGTGTGTGTAAAACATACCTTAGGTGGCAGTAATCATTATAAAAAAATCAAACCAGCTAAAGGAATAGAAATTTCTTTTCTGTGACCAGTGTGCCATTGGGTAGTGAACAAACACCTCCATAGTATACCAGCTCAAGAGAATTGAAGAAATTGTCAAGTGGATATTTATCAAAAAGGACAACCAGGAAGAATACGGCATGTTCAGATGACTTGAGCCATAATGGGCTTCTTTGAACTAGGGAATATTTGCAAAGAATATATGGAAAGTTGCTAAAACAGAAATTATCAATTCAAGAAGCCACTGGACCCCCTCAGGACATGAGATTGTTTCACTGAGAAACAGTGATGCTTTATAACAGTGTGGTCAGGAGTGGTCATGTTAGGGTTATGTTGATACAGTTCACAGGGTTAGAAGGTGGCAAGCAATTTTTAGAAATCAAGCAATTCATGGCAACCCTGTGAGGTCTCTGTGAAAGATGGAAAATGGAATTACATTAAAAAAGAGGGAGACAACTGTGGAAGGTATTTGGAGAAAAAGTCTAGAAACTATATAAATATAAATTATATAAACATATATCAGAAGTCAGCAGCATATGGAAGATGAAGAAAGCCAAGGAAGTAGAAGGGAGTGCTCAACATATGTGTTTGGAAGAAAGAGCCTTGATAGCAAGTCCTATATGAGAATCAGTACACAACTGTATATTTGGGAATGTCTGCTTTATCGGCATGGAGTTTCACCAAATATTCCTTGAGTCCATGAGTTTTGAGTCAATTCAAATGATACTATTGTATGATAATCCTTAAAATCTAAATGGAGATGCAAAGATATAACAAACATTAAAGAAACCACATCCTGTTTTAAAGGCTTCAGTATGTAATTTTACATTTGTTGCTTTGTTGTAAAAAAAAAAAAAAAAAAAAAGGCAAAAATCTTAAGACAAACATAGTTAAGTAACTGATGAGTTGGATCTGATAGTGTGTACCTTTATCCCCAGGAACAATGCCTGGTAAGGCAGCAGAACTGTCATGTTCAAGGATACCCTGGCAAAGTTAACTCTACCTTAAATTAGTAAGTAATATATGAATAAACAAATACATGGCGTTAGAGATGTAGCTCAGATGGTCAACACCAGCCCAGCATTTACAGTTTTCTGGCTTTTGTTTTTTTCTCAGTATTATTTAAAAGATAAGTTGCAAAAAATAATGAGAAAAAGAATCTTAATTGCTTAGTTCTGTTGGAGCTCACTTGTAATGCCAAAATATTCCTTCATTGTCTATCGGCAGCAGTCAGTGTGAGGAGGGCCCTAAACATCTTTAGGTTCCATGGCACCAGGGCTCTAATCAGCCTGCTCACCTGAGTAAACATTTTGCTCAACATGTTAGCTTAATCTTAGAACACACCACATGCCATTTTAGAAGTTATTGTTTTAGTTACTCTAAAAATACTTTCTTAGGTCTTCCTTTTCCCAAAGTATCATCTGATTTATATGCTTGCTTTGTGCAATTTGGTCTGTGTTTTCAACATATTTGGCATCAACTCGGTTTGCCTTCCAAAATTCTCACCACCTACCCATCTGTTTTGCCTTATGCCAACAACAGGAAGCATGATTCTTCAATCCTTAACTCTAAAGGGAGACTTTAGATAACCTGGAAGGAAGTGGATTATCTTACTATCATAGGACATACATGAGTCAGATACCAAACCACTTGTTCATCACCTTGTATGGGGATTTAGAAGTGCTTTTGCCTTAAACCTTCATGTGTCTCTCTACATCTGCGGTATTCTATCATTTTTGAGAAAATAAGCTTAAAAATTCATGTAAATACTAAGTAACCTTGACCTCTTGCCCTATGTGACACAACTATGCTTATCAAAGAAATGTATAAATAATTATTTCCCCAGACATCATATTTTTGAAAATTTATTCTTATTTTTTAGTGTGTGTGTGTGTGTGTGTGTGTGAACATGGGCACACACACACATGCACGCATGTTTGTGTGCTACCTCTGTGCAAATGCCCAAGGAGGGCAAAAGAAGGGGCCCCGAAGCTAGAGTTACAGACTATTGTGGGATGTGAGTACTGGAATATAAGTTCCAGTCCCATTCAAGAATAGTAAGTACTCTTTACTACTAAACCATCTCTCTGCTTTACAATGTTTTAAGTAAGAAACCCTTGCTTTAACCAAGTGAGCTACTCAGCAACCTAAGGCTGAACTAATGCTTCAGGCCTTATGTATCTCAAGTTGTGCAGAAAATATCATGAAGAGTACAATGTGTTTTTAAAAAGTAGGTTGTATTTTAAATACATAAATTATAATTGGGCATATATTTATAGCAGCAAACGTATTCATATACATGTTTTAAATACATATATTATATCCATGTATAAAATTTAATCATCTTCCTTTCTCGGAAGAAGATTGATATCTCCAGTTTGCTGCAATTCATCATCTCGCTTTCTTAAAATCATTTCATATATTCATCAAAATTAGAGCTTTTATTCTGGAATCAGATGGAAATGAAATAAAGTCTTTGCCTTTCTCATTTGCATAATTGCAAATTTTTGATTTATGTATTAACCTGGCACTCATTCCCTCTCCTCCTTGGCTGTGTCTCTACAGTCAGCAGTAAGCTTATTTTTTCAGTACATTAGCTCTCTATTACTAAATTTCAGTTTGAATTCTTTGTAAGTTATTTTCCTGCCCCCGACACATTCTCTCTGTCTCTTTCCATCAAATAGGCTTCTGTTGTGGGAGTTTATTAGTTGCTTTCTGTGAAATAAAGGCGCTTCTGTGTTGGGCCATGATGTGCTTGCTGGCCAGGCTTTCAGAGGCAAACCCTTGTGGCGGCTTCTGCTTGGGCACAGTGTGCAGATATGAGAGATCAGCCCTGTACCCGAATTGCATTAGTCCAACCAAGCTTTTCCCCTAAACAGCCCTCATCACTCTTTTTAAAGTAAAGCAGCCACGGATCAGTGCATCGCCTGCTTGCTGTGCATGCAAAGACATGATTTCTGACCCTTGAACTCATGGAAAAGCATGATCAGCATGTGCTGGGGGAGTAGAGACAGGAGGAACCTGGGAGCTGTCTATACAGCAGGCCTAGCTGAAATCATAAGCTCTGGCTTTAGGGCAAAACCCTATTTCAATAACTAAGGTGGAGAGGGAAAAGATATTCTGACGTCAAACTTTGTCTACATGTGCCATCATAGGCTAGGAAACACACACACACACACACACACACACACACACACACACACACACACA
>JADRCD010203060.1:27553-43293 GCA_019843815.1 Montemys delectorum
ACACACACACACACACACACACACACACACACACACACACACACACACACACCTCAGCATTAAAATCAATTGAAACGGCATTGCAGTCTCTACCCTGAGCTGAGAATACCTTCCAGACCAAAGAAGGCAGCCAGGCCCAGTGTATTTATTTTTATGGCATGGAAAGTTCAAGTGAGCCCTTTATTCAGATAGATGTCTTCACTCATGTCTGATTTGATTCTCACATAAAAGTAAAAGAATATTCTTTTGAATCCTAAAGGCAAGACCAGTGCATGGTAGATATCAAGAGGTAAGGAAAAGGGCTGGGAACAGAAGGAAGTGTGGAGAAAGTAAGTACTCTGTGAAACTGTCCAGACCTTCTGTCCAAAATGTGAACTCCACAAGGCTGGTATAAGAGTTCTTAAAATGGACCCAGAACATTTTGTATCAAGCATTTGTCCTTGTCCACTGAGGAATTAGTATGCAAATATGTCAATATTTATAAAATGAAGATTAATCTGACGAGACTTCAAGCCTACACAGGTTTTGTAGCATATCAAAACTCTTAGTTTATTTAATTGGGCACATCCTGTGGACCAGATATGTATATTATGTATTTTTGCAGTTTCTATTAATAAATACTCTTAATGCTTATACATCCTCAGTGTATGGCAGAGTACTATGTTCATAGTATATATTAAATATTTGTCACACAGGGATACAAATGGATAGAAAAACTACCAGTGATAGCAAAATACAGAGATCATTATTGTACCTTTAATGAAGGCCTTCCTTCCTGCAATTAGAGAGTTATTCAGTTGTCATGCTTGAGAGAATGAGAACTAACAGGAAGGGTGGGTAGAGCAGACCCCACAACTTCTAGGAAGGCCTCTCATGATAGATGATGATAATATCATGGCCATTTTCAAGAGAAATAAAGGAAAAAGTAATGAAATTTAAGATATACAACAATAAACATAGACCTGTTTGCTTCAGCATTTTTACCACTCTGGATGACAAGGAGAACAGAGCAGGTGGTTTTGGTAGCAACTTCAAAGGAAGCAGGAATGGGCAGAAAAAGACAAATCTATAAATAATTTCTGTCACTTAGTCAAAACATTAGTTCAAAGTTGACATATTGATTTTGTAGCACTTGAAATGACTGTCTTTCTTACCCCAAGGTGTGTTTGTTTTTTTCTTTATCATTTTAAGTATTAAAACTCTTGTCTTTTTGTCATATTTTCCCCACATTTGATGCATTTTATGATGGCATGTCATTTAAAATTATGTTAGAGTCCACTGTCATGTTAGTTATGTTTAGATTCATCTTAGTTCATGGCCAAATGACTAATTTATTTCACATGCATCATGTTTCAAAGAAACCCCACATTGAAGGGGGTTTAAAAGTCGAAGGAACAGTCCCACATGTCACTTAATAGACTCAGATATGTGCTAACAAATGTGTGTGCTTTCCTGCCATGTCTACAGAGGTTTTCAATCATGCAGCCACGACCTAGAGAGTATGAGTTGTCATGAGGGGTAGTCCCTGTGGTTAAGGAACCACAATAGCAGTGTCATGGCTTTTGTCTTTACTGAATTCTACACAGTATAGATGACATATCTAAGACCCTGCCTTATGAGAACTGAGTCTTTTTTTGTTGAAGATTGATCTGATCAATCCAAACAAAGGACTCTTTTTCATTTATGTTCTGTTTTTGCTTTGTCGAACAGAGTGTATCCCAGAGTAGCTTCATGTACTGTGTCCCAAATTAGCTTCAAACTAGCTCATATGGCTGATAACAACCTTGAACTCCTGATCCTCTTATCTTTACCTCCCAAGTCGTGACAGTACAGGTCCCCAAACCTTCATCAGTTTTAAACTGCTGATTCTTGAGGAAACACATATAATCAAAACAATGAGCAGAAGACTGGAAAGAAGACCAAGGCCAAAACTACAAGGAACAGACACCTTTGTTTTCCACTCCTTTCATGAACTTTGAAGTCAGGCAATTAAAACATGGAGGGGAAATGATCTTGTATAATTTTAAAGTATCAGCATGTAAGCTTTGGTGTTCAATAAAGAGTTAACAAACAGAAAGCAGAAGTTGTTAGAATCTATAGATATCCTTTACAATAGCAAGGGAACAGATGCTTCTAGAAATATCAAACACTGAAAAGAAATTTGCTGTTTGAATAGAACACACATGAATTATTCATTATCAATAATAACAACTGGTCACAAAACAAGATGCTATTATTTAAATGTTAATGACATTATACAATAAATACATATTTTTAAAATGAACAGTAATGGGGCTGGAGAAATGGTTCAGCAATTAATAGCACTTGCTACTCTTCTAGAGCACCCAGCACTCCTCTGATGATTTAAAGCTGTCCATAACCCCAGTTTCAGAGAACCTGCCTCTCCCTTATGACTTTTGTAGAAACTAGGCATGTTACACATATACATGGTGTGCATGCACATACAGATGAAACACACACACACAAATCTATTTTTTAAATGAATGGTATATTAGGGAAATAGCTCAGTTTCTAAAGCCCTTGCGTTGTAAGCCTGAGGACTTGAGTTCAATCTCTGGAGCCAAGCCAAGTTTGGTGACACATACCTGAAAACCCACTGCCTGGAGAGGAGGAGACAATGTGATACGTGACTTCATTAGCCAGGAAGCTTGACCTGCCTGGCAAGTTCAATGTTCTTGTTTTGTTTTGTTTTTGTTTTTGTTTTCGATTTTTTAAATCAGGGTTTCTCTGTGTAGACTTGGCTGTCCTGGAACTCACTCTGTAGAACAGGTTGTTCTCGAAATCAGAAGTTTGCCTGCCTCTGCCTCCCAAGTGCTGGGGTTGAAGATGCGTGCCACCACTACCCAGCAAGTTCAATGTTCTAATAGGAGACTCTGTCTCAAAAAAAAAAAAAAAAGGAAAAGAAAAGAAAGAAAAAGATAGACAGACAAAAAAAGAGGATAGTTATTGAAAAGTGACACTCAAAAATTGTGTTCTGCACATACAAAAAAAAAGAAAATCGATTGGGATACCTCACTCAGGATGATATCCTCCAGATCCATCCATTTTCCCTAAGAATTTCATAAATTCATTGTTTTTAATAGCTGAGTGGTATTCTGCTGTGTAAATGTACCACATTTTCTGTATCCATTCCTCTATTGAGGCATCTTGGTTCTTTCCAGGTTCTGGAAATTTTAAATAAGGCTGATATGAACACAGTGGAGTATATGTCCTTATTACATGTTGAAACATGTAATATCCACTTATCAGTGAGTGCATACCATATGTGTTCTTTTGTAATTGGATTACTTCACTCAGGATGATATTCTCCACATCCATCCATTTCCCTAAGAATTTCTGGGTATATGCCCAGGAGTGGTATTGCTGGGTCCTCTGGTGGTACTATGTTCAGTTTTCTGAGGAACCACGAAACTGATTTCCAGAGTGGTTGTACCAGCTTGCAATCCCATCAGCAATGAAGGAGTGTTCCTCTTTCTCCACAACCTCTCCAGCATCTGCTGTCACCTGAGTTTTTGATCCTAGCTATTCTGACTAGTGTGAGGTGGAATCTCAGGGTTGTTTTGATTTGCATTTCCCTGATGACTAAGGATGTTGAACATTTCTTTAGGTGCTTCTCAGCCATTTGGTATTCTTCAGTTGAGAATTCTTTGTTTAGCTCTGTACCCAATTTTTAATATGGCCATTTGTGTTTCATTTATGAAATTCTTAGGGAAATGGATGGATCTGGAGGATATCCTGAGTGAGGTAACCCAATTACAAAAGAACCCACATGGTATACACTCACTGATAAGTGGATATTAGCTCAGAATACCCAAGATACAATCCTCAAACCACAAAAAACTCAAGAAGAATGAGGACCAAAGTGGGATACTTTGTTCCTTCTTAGAAGAGGGAACAAAATATCCATGGAAGTAGTTGCACAGACAAAGTATGGAGCAGAGACTGACAGAAGGACAATCTAGAGACCGCCCCACCTGGGAATTTTGCACTTGCCCAACTAATACAGAAGTGGAGGCTCACAACCATCCATTGGACTGAGCACAGTGTCCCAAATGAAGGAGCTAGAGAAAGGAGGCAAGGAGATGAATGGGTTACAACCCCATAGGCGGAACAACAATATGAACTAACTAGTATCCCCTGAGCTCCCAGGGACTAAACCACCAACCAAAGAGTACACATGGTGGGACACATGGCTCGACCTGCATATGTAGCAGATGGCCTTGTTGGTCATCAGTGGGAGGAGAGGCCCTTGGTCCTGTGAAGGCTCTATGCCCCAGTGTAGGGGAATGCCAGGGCCAGGAAGCAAGAGAGGATGGGTTGGTGAGCAGTGGGACGGGTAGGGAATAGAATTTTTTCTTTTTTTTCAGAGGGGAAACCTGGAAAGGGGAGAAAATTCAAAATGTGAATAAAGAAATTATCTAACAAATAAAGAAACTTAAAAAAAAAGAAATCAAAATAGCAAAATAAATGAACAGAAATGAAAACTACACAGAAAAGATTGATTATTTTGCAATACAAGAATTGCATAAGCCACTCTTACCTATTATATTAAGGTTTCTTGCCCAGGCCACTAATTTCATCTCTGAGGTTATAAAATTCAAAATATGGATATTTAGCTGCTGGATATTCTCATGATTTTATATTTCTTGCTCAGTTGTTACAAAGGCCCTGTTAGCTCAGACTCCCCTGAGTTAATTAATTTGGGGTCTTTTAAAAATCAGAAGACTGTACAAGCAGAGTTCTATTTTACTTCCATCCAATTAAATTTCACAGCCTTTAAAGTCCCCATCTGCCCCTTTCTGATAAGCCTTGTTCACAATTGAAACTCTGAGGAGAGCCGATCTGAATTTAATACTATTGTTTCTAAGAAATGTATCCCATAGTTAATATCTTGTTGTTTTTCTCTAAAACAAAGATTTTTCTCTCTACATAAAAGGAGTCACGGTTGCTTAGGGCCAGACTTAGACAAGTTTTATGCTTCATGAATGGACTATAGTTACCAAGCAAAACAGAAGTGCAGAGCAAAGACAGCCCACCCTGTGCTCAGGGAGTCTGCTGTGCTCCACGTTACCTTTGGTACCAGCTGCCTCTGTGCACTGCTCTCAGACAGCATTCTACTCAGTGCAGAGGCCAGACACACAATGTCTGTGACAACCAGAAATATTTTGCTTAAATCCATAAGTCCCAATAAGCATGCCCATGAAGTTGAACCTGTTGTGTTCCAAAAGAAATTATTTCAGAGAATTACAGATAGGCAAAATCTGTGGAAAGCATAAAGGTGTTTAATATGTTGAAAGAGATTGAAGGAGGTGAGAGAATTATAGGGACCCTCTCTGCAGCAGCGTTCCTGGGAACTCTTCATTCTCAGCACCACCACGTGATTAGAACGCTGAGAGAAATCTCAAGTGTTGAAGAGGATCTCTTTGAGTACATATTTGTGTGTTGTTTATACAAGTGTGTGCAGATATGGTTGCCCATGTGGACACACAGACAGGTCAAAGTTTGAGCAGAATATCTTTTGCTTATTCATCGTCAATTGCAAACATGTGAATACTACATATTGATCATATGCGCCCCCATCTCCACTCTCTCAATCCACAACAGGTAATCTCAACATATCTCCATCTTCTCTTTATATTCTCCCATTTTCTGTCAGTAATTGACTGAGTTCAGTTGCTCCTGCTTTCTAGTAAGAAAGTTAAATGATCTTGTTGACTTGATTTTGTGCAGGTCACCACAGCTATAGTGGGTTCATGAGTTAACTAGCCAAACCATGTCCAGAAGACAGTGTTTCACAGTGCCCTGCCCCCATCCTCCAGCTTTTATATTGTTTGCCAGACTTGTGATGTTCTCCAAGTATGGGACTAGGGTGATTGTGTAGGTGTCCTATTTAGGGGTGAGAATGTGATAAACACTGATTTTCTCCATTTTAGCAGACAATTTTAAAATAAAATCAGGGTCTCTTGTTGACACTGGGTACTTGTCTTTTCAGTCAGGCCAGACAGCCAATGAGCTCCTAATGGGTTTTCTCTCTCTCTCTCTCTCTCTCTCTCTCTCTCTCTCTCTCTCTCTCTTTCTCTGTCTCTCTGTCTCTGTCTCTCTCTCTCTCTTTCTCTGTCTCTTTCTCTTATTAAATACTTTATTTACATGTCATAAGATATCTCCTTTCCCAGTTTCCAAAAACAAACCCCCGGTTCCCTCCCCCTGTCCTCCTGCTCGACACCCCACCCTCTCCTGCTTACTGGTCCTGGCATTCCCCTACACTGGGGCATAGAACCTTCACAGGGTCAAGGGTCTCTCCTCCCATTGATGACCAACTTGGCCGTCCTCTACTATACACATGCTGCTGGAGCCATTAGTCCCACCATGTGTACTCCTTGGTAGGTGGTTTAGCGTCTGGGAGCTCTGAGGGTACTAGTTAATGCATATTGTTGTTGGTCCTAAGGGGCTGCAATCCCTTCAGCTCCTTGGGTCCTTTCTCTAGCTCCTTCACTGGGGACCTTGTGCTTAGTTCAATGGATGACTGTGAGCCTCTACTTCTGTATTAGTGGGGTACTGTTAGAGTTCCTCAGGAGACAGTTATATCAGGCTCCTACCAGCCAGCAATTGCTGACATCCACAATAGTGTCTGGATTTGATGATTGAATATGGGAAGGATTCCAAGGTGGAACAGTCTCTGGATTGTCCTTCCTTCAGTTTCTGCTCCATAGTTTGTCTCTGCAACTCCTTCCATGGATATTTTTCCCCCTTTTAAGAAGGAATGAAGTATCCACATTTTGGTCTTCCTTCTTCTTGAGTTTCTTGTCTCTACTTCCCTAACACTGTGATCACAGGTACCTGCTGCCTTCATGGTTGACTTTAACCTTTATGGTGGTTATAGACATTTGAACTCAGGTCCTTATGTACGAATGGACATTACTCCAGAGCATATCACAGCTCTCGTGTCTGCTTTGAAGATGTGAATGTTTTGGTGAGAAAAAACAGAACCTGTTGTAGGGGATTGCCAGGGCCAGGAAGCGGGAGAGGGTGGGTTGGTAAACAGGGGTAGAGTCTTTTTTGTTTTGTTTTGTTTTTGGTTTTGTTTATTTTATTTTATTTTTTTCTTTTATTCGTAGGGGAAACTGGGAAAAGAGATATCATATGACATGTAAATAAGAAAATATCTAATTGTGAACTTCTTATATTCACTTTTCTTCCTCACAGGGAAAAGATGCAAACAGTGGGAGGAAAAGTTGTATGAAATGAAGTCCTTGTGGATATGATCAACTCTCATTTCACACATTCTCCCAAGATGCACATTTTATTCAATTTGTGGCTAAATGACTGACTCGCATGCTGTAAAGAGAAGCGTCCCTTCATTCGTGAATCAAATATTTCCTAAGTGCCTGGCGTTTCTGCAAGGCATAGTTTTAATAGATATACTGTATGTTATGCGGATACTGTAATTAATCTCAGTCTTTATAAAGATTATGTATTTCTGGCAGCTGAACAACTATCAACACATTATATTGCTCTGTGGAGCTACAGTGAAAAATGGAGAAAATGGCTTCTGAGACTATGACAGTGATATATTCCATATTTTCCCCACTGTGTTCACTCTCATGGGAAGCAGAGATGAGAATTGATTTGGTTGTATGATATTAATGATTTCCTGAGCTATCTCTTTGTACAGCATCTGTTTATTGGGAGAGAATACTTTGACAGTGCAGAGTTTTCCATCATCAATCTACAGAGGAAACACCTGGCTATCCTGCTAAGTAGCACAATTTCAACTGCTCAGTTCAGAGTTTCTGATTTGTGCCTCTTCACAGACAGGTTCTGTGATAACTATAAGATGACTGTGATACAGTTGGCCTATCACCTTCAGGAATGGCTACATATTTAACATCAGCCACTTGTTGTCAAGTTTTTTAACCTGTCAACTTGATACACCTAGAATATGTGAGAAGTCTCAACTGAGAGATTGCCTACATCACACTTACTGTGGACATGTCCATGGAGGACTGTTAAGTCACGCAGGAAGACCCAGATCACTATAGACAGCACCATCACTAGGCAGGTAGTTCCAGTCTGTGTAAGAAAGCTTCCTAAGCATGATCCAGCAAGCAGTGCTATTTCATGGTTTCTGCAGCAACTTCCTGATTGATTTCCTGGCCTGATTTCCCTCTGTCATGTCTTTCCTCTTCTAAGTTGCTTTCACTGAGAGTGATTTATTTTTTTTAAGCAGCAAAAACAAATCTTGAGACTGTCTTGGTACTGTTCCCCAAATCCTGGTACTGAAAAACAAATGTGCCCAAGACTAGTTTATGTCTGAGAGGAGCCCCTTCAGTATTGCGAGTGAATCTGGAACTTTTGAATTGCACATATGCTCTGGAACTTGGAAATAATCACCTGCATTTTAAAAACTTACCATGAGAACAATTAGCATATATCATTAAATTTTTTAAAATTGAATACTCGCAACAATGAAAATACGCTGACTATTTTGAGTTAAATAACACATATCATTGAGTCATTATTTTATCTTTCTGTAAATAAGTATATATTCATTAGCTAATTAATTTGCTCAAAAATTATTATCAGCCATTATATCATAACAAGTATGAAAATACCTGCTCCAATACAGTGACAATATTTTTTATCATTGTATGCCCTATACCATCAACTAAGCCATGTATGAAACAAGCATATAGTTATCAGTACCAGTAGTAGTACAGCACACCCTTACACAGTATTCCTGTAGAAAAAATATGGAGACTAAGTCATCATTCCAGTTGTCACAGTAGGGTTAAAGTAAGATGAGCGTGCCAATGCTTGTGGAAAAATTTAATCTTAGACTTGCTTTTGGAATCAACGAAACATTATGAGTTTTTATTTACACACATGACACTTCCAACTCTCTAATGGGTTATCTTAAAGGCTAACATAAGTTTTATGCTGCTAGTAGATAGAAGATTCCAACACTGTTCTGTGGCAACATTGACATGTTTCTACTACTATAAAATCAATAGATATGCATATGTAGGAGATTTTGATTTATTGCTTAAAAAGAATATTTGTATTCAGGCATAATATTTAAGCTGTGAAACACATAGATATTTAAGAAGCCACCTTGTCATACAAAGAATTTCCTGTTTATTTGCTAGAAGAATATAATGAGCTACCAATGAGTCCATCACAGATAATGAGAACAATTTTATTTGTTTGTCTTTCCAACTCTGAATCATTTTAATCTTGGTCTCATCCTCCCTTATTAATCCAACTGGCCAGTTCATCAGTATTTTTTACAAAGACACAGGAATGAACATCCCACACAGAGAGACTTAGAGAGCCCTTTGAAACTATTCTTTTAAAACAAAACCTGTTGCCCTTGTATCAAAATCCAACCATGTTTTTGTTTGTTTCTTCCCAGGTAGGTAGTATTTGATTTTACCTTCCCTCAAGCTGATTGTTTCTCAGGGCAGAAGCAAGCCCTTTTTTGTTTCCCTTTGAAAGGTCTGGCTTGTGAGTAGCACATCATCTTTGGCTGCAGTTCTTTAATCTCCCAAGGAGGAAGCTCTTAAGAGATCTTCTGCCACCCATTTTTATTTATTCCTTTCCTCCTGATAAAGTCTTGATTATCGGTATGCTATTGCATTCCCCTTTGTAGTTGCCTTGTTTCAATCCAGAAGGATCATTATCTGATTAGTTGTGGCCCCAAAGAAAGACAGGGCTCCACCAGGGAGCATGAAGACAAGCCTGGACTCTCAGAGATTCTTGTTTCTGTTTGCTACTGAGCTACTGTGGCAGGATGTTAAGCCCCAGTAATTCTTCCATGATTGAAGACTTTGCAAGTGTCTGGACCAATTCCTGACTTAGACAAAAGAATAATATTCCTTTGGGAGACTTGGCTCCTTGACTTTGATAGAGATTTCTCTCTGATTGCTCATGCTGCAGATGCAGTGGTCTAAACTTGAGACTCAAATTGCACTTTTTCGAAAACTCAGAGGAGGACAGCAACCATCCTTGATGTCTCACTTTAACAGAGGGTGTAGAAGGTACTTTAGTGGGATTTTCCATGCATAGGATATGTAACAGAGTTATATAGAACATTTTTTTCTGGCATCTAAACAAAATAGATACTCAGTTGGCAAAAGAACTCAAAAGGTACAGGGACTTTTTGCCAAGAACTTGATGGCAGGCCTGGTCACATGGATCAATTCCTAGACATATGGTCAAGGAAAGGATAAACCTTCTATAAACAGTTGATTGAAAACAAACCTCTTAGTTTCTCTGTATATTTCATTGCCCCCTAAGTGAGATGGCCAAAATCAGCCAGAGTAGGAAAAATTCAGTGTCAAGGCTGTAATATGCTACGGCTTTGAAGGAACTGATTATTGATGAAAACACTGATCAAACTACAGTGAATAAAAAATTATATGTGCAGTTTTCCTTTGTGAGGAAAAACTTTCTGTTTATAATTTTGAAATAAAGCACTATTGCTAGGAAACTATTTTATCTGGGTGATTTTAGTGGTGTGTGTGTGTGTGTGTGTGTGTGTGTGTGTGTGTGTGTGTGTATGTGTAAGGATAAGCGGTTGATGTAGGGTGTGTTCCTCTATATCTCTCTAACTTAGTTTGTGAGACAGGGCCTCTCACTAAAATTGGAGCTCACCAAACGGCTAGGTCATTGAGTCTAGGGAATCTGCTGACCTGCAATTTTCCAAAGTTGAGACTACAGCTCCTCACCACTGTGCCTGCCTTTAAGGTAGGTTTGGAGCTCAAACTCAGTTACTCCTGTTTGTATGAGAAACATATTACCCACACACTCATCTCCTCTGCCCCAGAGTGGGGCGAGGGGAAAGATACATTATTGTTTGGAGCTGTATGTATTTTCCTTTAAATAATATTAATAAAATACTTGATGGAGTGTTGTGATATTCCAGCCTAGGTGACTCCAAATGTTTTTTTTTTTCCCTTGCAGTGACAGGAATATAGAATGCAGGCCTCATTAGGACTAAGTTAAAGTAATGGTAAATATGTTGGACATAAGATTCAGGATATAGGACAGAATACTCTTTTTTGTTTCACCAAAAATAGTTTTAGTTTAAAATTTAGCTGTTTATTTCAAAGTTACTTCTACAACTACTGTGAAGGCAAAAATATTTTCATGTTGATTTTATAGTATTTTATACTATTGATTCATCCTAGGTTTAGCCAGTCTCTTTCAGGAATGGAAAATGCAGTACTTAACTGTTAAGTCAAACTCAGTATGCTAGTCTTTCCAACTGTGTGTCAGAGACAGCAATGGCATCATTGTAAAATAAGAAATTTCTTGGTTGGTTCCCTAAGTGCATGTTAATAATTATGCTGTGCTATCAAGAACCTGTGTTTCTCTTTTAAACTGATTTTTATGGTCATCAAGACCAACTAAAATGTCCTCAAGAAAGAAGCCACCTGCAGTGAACTTTTCTTTCTTTTTTCTTGCGATAAATGAGCAAAATGAGATTGTCATAAACTTTTTCAGTAGCAATTACAATAATCAAGAGCTAAAAGAGCTTACACTATTTAACTTATTAAATAGCTAACAAGTGTCCATGGTCAGCTTTGCCACATGCCAGCAGCCATATTGGTTCTTCTATATGGAATTAAAGGTAATCTCTAATACCTTTTAATTTTACAAGGCAAAGTGGACTGAGGGATATTACTCACTTGTGAAATAGTTGCCCAAGGGAGGGAGGAGGATCCTGGGTAACAGGCTAGAGTAACATGAAAATGTGGGGCATGTATATGATGCCACTATACTACTTACAAACAAAGCCATGTGCTGGTCACTAACTCTGCAGATACTTAGGCATTCCGTCCATTCTCTCAGTGTTTCCTGGGATTCCACTGGGCATTTGCAGACAATGTAGAAGTAGAATCCATTTAATTAGTTTACTCAAGTGGAGAGAAAAATGTAGCAATTTGAAGATTACCATTTTCCATCATGATGTGAAGATAGATTGGAATTTAATATAATGGTTACTGAAATAAGAATTGTATGTCTGAGGATAACGTAAGGTAGAAGCCCACTGCTGCCTGCTAAGATGAGTTTATGTGCACACAATTACCAAAACTCATTATGAATAAATGATTATTCAAAAGCCACGCCATTTGGTAGTAAAATGTTATTGTACTTGTTGCTGCTTGTTTATAGGGGTAGCTGTACTGGCTGGTTCTGTGTGTCAACCTGACACAGGCTGGAGTTATCACAGAGAAGGGAGCTTCAGTTGGGGAAGTGCCTCCATGAGATCCAGCTGTGGGGCATTTTCTCAATTAGTGACCAAGGGGGGAGGGCCTCTTGTGGTGGTGCCATCCCTGGGCTGGAAGTCTTGGGTTCTATAAGAGAGCAGGCTGAGCAAGCCAAGAGAAGCAAGCCAGTAAGGAACATCCCTCCATGGCCTCTGCATTAGCTCCTGCTTCCTGACCTGCTTGAGTTCCAGTCTTGGCTTCCTCTGGTGATCAACAGCATGTGGAAATAAGCTGAATAAACCCTTTCCTCCCTAACTTGCTTCTTGGTCATGATGTTTGTGCAGGAATAGAAACCCTGACTAAGACAGGTGGTTTGTGTCAGTCTACATAAATTCCTCCACTAGACATTCAATATGTTGAAAATGGGCCTCAGCAAAAGATTTCATTTCTACACTGTTGCATGAAAATATATTCCACAGGGTTTTATCTGAGCTTGAGGTTAAATATGTTTAATAAGACTTCTTAGATAAGTGTCATAGCTTATAATGTATGAAGTTTTACAAGTGACCAATATTTTAAAGGGACATTTACTGCAGAGAGTAAGAACAGAGATGATCAAGGTGAATATATAAATCTCTTAAGATTTATTACTTGTAATGTTGCATATGTTTGTATATATGTACACATGAATGCAGATACACATGGAGTCCAGAAGAGGGTCTTCAGATTCCCTGAAGCTGGAGTTCTAGGCAGTTATGAGCTACCCTGTTCTGGGAATTGAATACAGGCCCTCAACAAGAGCAGTACCAACTCTAAACCACTGAGCCATCTCTCCAAATCCCAGTGTCTAAAATTTAAAAATAATCTAAAGTTGTACCTTATCATGAATGTCTTTTTTAATCAGACTCGTGGGCTAACTCACATTCTTAATCATTATGTAAGTTATGTGAAATCTATTGATTTAAACATAGAAAGTGGTCCTATCTGCAATATGCTGAGTTTTAGGTACAATGAGATAATTATTGTGTATGATCTGAAAGAATCAAAAGCCCATTCTTGCTTCTCAATTGATCCATAGCAATTTGGTAAATAAAACCCTGGCACTCATCCTAGGAGTGAACCAAAGCGAACCTAGTATTTTGTGATGAATATTCATCACTTCAAGTATTTTATAGATTGAAGTTTTTGAAGTTTGTGATATTATTATTTAGTACTACTTTTTTTGATTCATTTCTCTCTGTGTGTCTATCTTTCTGTGTATGCTTCTCTGTAAGTCTCTGTGTCTCTCTATCCTTCTACTACTGACTCTGTGTGTGTATGTGTGTGTGTATGTGTGTGTGTGTGTGTGTATGTATGTATGTGTGAACATGCACATTCCTATGGGCATGTACATACCTACTGAGGCCAGAAGAGAGAATCAGTCCCCCTGGTGCTGGAATAGTACTGTTAGTTGTGAAACATCAGACAAGAGTGCTTGGAACAACTACCATTTGAAAGAGCAACAAATGTTCTTAAATACTGACCTATCTCCCTAGCCCATCTGTGGTTATCTTGAACAAGGAATGAATGTTTAAACTTTTGAAGCAGACACAAACAGCTGACTTTGAAATACTACAGTCTTCCTTGTGAAATAATTCATTTGAATGATTTTAATAATAATTAATAAGTAATAAAGTATTTAAAATAAATCCTACTGGAAGACAGAACAGTGTCATGAGGGTATGAAAGACAAAACCAAAGAGTACAATGGCACATGCTCATGGAAATAACACTGTGGGTTTTCTGTCATCATGTCAGTAAATAAATGTTATGGTATGGAACCACAATTACCTTCAAACCCCTTGTGGTGGGCTGTAGATTATATCATCATTGACATCGGTCCAATCCTGAGAACATAAACCTTGTATGCACCCATTCATGGGTAGATTCATTGGTAAGGGGATTATTACAAGGTGTGCTTGGACAGCAGAATATATGTCCATGGTTGTATGCACTGAGGAGTGAATTTGATTATTAGTCCCTTGCTCTGCCAGTCTCCCTTCTGGCTTCATGCCCTAAGGTAGAAACCTTGATTTCTGCTGTTCTCTGTGCTAAGAAGTTCTTTCTAAAATAGGCCAGGAGTGATGACATCAACAGAAGATTGAAACTCCTGTAGCCATTTGCCAAAACTCTCTTAAGTACTTTCAATGACGCATGTATTATCACAGTGAAGTACTGACTACTGCTATATAGAAGATGGCGACCAGACTTTACTTGCTTGTGTCTATGTATGTGCAGGTGTGTGGTGCGTGTGGGTACACAGGCACATGTGTGGAGCCCAGACATCAATTCTGGATATCATTCCTCAAAAGTCATTCATCCTGTTTTTTGTTTGTTTGCTTGTTTGTTTGTTTGTTTGAGATGAGGTCTCTCACTTGTCCTAGACTCAGCCAGGAAAGTCAGCTAGTGACATAGATCTGCCTGACTCTGCTTCTCCAGCACTGGGATTTCAAGTGCATGCCAGAAGGCCTGACATCTTACCTGATTTTAGAGATTGAACTCAAGTCCTCAACTGATCCATCTTCCCAGCCAGAAGCTTCACATATTTTATCGAATTTTCACTATCCAGTGTAATCACAAAAACAAATAAAGGTCAAATTTATAGCAACAACAGCCAGGATATCACCGAAGTATGGAACTATTCTAAGGCATTCATTAAATAAATGGTCGGGCAAAGAATGTTAGGAAAGAGCCCTCCATCATGCCAAGATTCTCTGTAAGGAAAGAGACATGTATCTAGTAGATGCGTAGGACAGGCCTCTCAGTAGGAATGTCTCTAACTGTCTTTTGTTTTTACCCCCAGAACTCTGAGCCAACAGTGACACTTGACTCATCCTTGGCTAAGCATTGGTTGAGCTCATCGTTTTCCCTGTATTCATATCAAACACAAGTGCAATCTACGGGACAGCCCTGCCATGATGTTGTCTCCCAGCTCCCATCACCATGTTTAAATAAGTCAGAGCATTGCCACTGTGGCTGGCTCCAAATACAAGAAATAGTGCCAGCTGTAGAGAGCTCCACTGACCCAGCTAATGCCTGCTACCCTGAGGAATGTAAAAGGAACTGGCTTGGCAGACAGGGGAGGCACACTGCCTTGCCTCTTTCTGTCTCTAGCTCCCTTGTTACACTCTCCTGGCAGGCAACATGAGAGCAACTTTGAAACGGGTCCTTTATCCTTTTGTCTGGTCATGAGATATTTGAACAAGGATCAAAGTAATCTCTGGTAGATCCCATTTCAAATCCCAAAGCTGGAATAGAATTATTGGCTATTTGTACTCTATAGAGGTGGGGAAATATTGGACAGATGTAAAGACTAGGCTGTAGAGGGAGAGAGAGTCAATCTAATGTGTCATACAACTGCTATCTGTGAGACAGGTGACAGTTTTCTTACCTGGGTAATTTTAATTGCAATCCAACTGAATGGTGTGTGTGTGTGTGTGTGTGTGTGTGTGTGTGTGTGTGTGTGTG
>JADRCD010203061.1:0-17750 GCA_019843815.1 Montemys delectorum
GAGAGAGAGAGAGAGAGAGAAGAAGGGCAGGTGTCCAGATGCTGATGCTGTTGGGGATGCAGAGCATCAGCAGTGATGACAGAGCTGTGGCTACTCAGGGTCTGAGTATTCCAGCTAGGGTGCTATGGTTGAGCTGGTGAAGCAGGTGACCATCTGAACTGTGTCTTGGGGGATGGTTTTTAGGAGCCAGAACCGTGGTTTTGCATATTCAGTGGTTCTGATTGGCCCAAGTGAAGAGAGAAGTGAACTGGAGAGGTAGTTCCGTATAGTCCATCTTGCCCTCTTTAGAGGACACCTGCCTTTTGTGCAGAAGCCCACCAGCCCAATGTAATGGCAAATTAATGTAATTACTGTGTAGTGGCAGGCCTGAGGCCATCCTAGGAGAACCATAGGTGGAACATTTGGCCACTTGTTTTGCTTAAATACCTCAGTCCTTCTGATTCTGACAGGATCACTTGTAGGGCTGTGGCCCGTCCCTGCTGCCGCTTTACCAAGATTTTACCCTTGTCTTGGTTCCCGTGCTGTGTTCCAGATGCCAGCTGTGTGGCCTGCCACATCCAAGAAGGCACTGGGTCCGGCGCTATAGTGTACACAGCTCAGCACCTTGCTTTTCCCTGGCCAGACAAACCAAATTGCAGTTCAAGACCTTAGACATTAGATGGCAGCAGTATTGTTGTGTACAGGAAAAAAAAAACAAAAACAAACAAAAAACCAAACCAAATCAAACCAAACTATGGTGGCTTGTTCCTCTGAGCCTTGCCGTGATGACAAGTCCCTAGCCTAGTAGCTGATCCTTATCTTATATATGTGACCCCTGTTGGAGTTCATAGGAACTATCTTTACTGGGCTGTTGTGATCTTAAACAAATCGGGAAGGATTGTAAAGACCATGGCCCATGGGTGCTGACGTTCGTAGATTCTCATATGTGTAACTGATTCCATCTTTCAGCCAAGAATTAAATCATCACCATCAGGACAACTCAGTATTAGCAACAGAGCACTATAGTTTGAGAGTAGACAAGAGGAGGAAAATAATGTTGATACAGTGAGAGAGCTTGCTGGATCTGTTGCGATAGAATAGTTAGAAATGCTTTTTCAAGTGGACAACGTGCTCCTTAGCCTTGTCCTTAGAGAGATATTTCTCAATGGATCAGATGAACTCAGGAAACATGCCCAGCCTCATTTCATGTCTCCTACCTGTCTGGAAGGAATGATGAGGGTGATGTGGCTGAACAAGAGGGGGCCAAGAACAGGCATATATTAAGTCTCACTGTGTGCCTCACTTAAAACAGCTAAAAACTAGAAGGTGCTAGGCACTAATTGAAGACTTCAAATGCACTATCTCCCTTTGCTTCAGGCAGATGAGATACAGTAGGGATGGTGGTGGTGGTGTGTGATGGCTGTGAGTTAAGATTACAAGTTGCTGGCCGGGCAGTGGTGGCGCATGCCTTTAATCCCAGCACTTGGGAGGCAGAGGCAGGCAGATCTCTGAGTTTAAGCCCAGACTGGTCTACAAGGTGAATTCCAGGACAGTCAGGGCTATACAGAGAAAACACGAAGTATTTGGGGGCAAATTACTCAGTATTCTCGCATCTGTAAAATGAAGTTTTGTAATCTATTTATATATAGGGACACAGAATCCAAGGATACTGCCTGTATAGGGGATGCTTTGTATACTACAGAAGTGCTCGTGGTACATCCAGCACAGAACATAGGTGCAGGGAAACCTGAGCCACTGGTCTTGCTTCTCAGTGTAACTGATGGGGCAGACTCCTTCCTGTTTTACAGGGATCTCTAATTCCAAGACATGCTATCCAATTCAGGATAAGTAATTATGTTGAGGGCTGTTGCCTGGGGAGTTATTTGCTATTCAGTACAAAAGGACTTATTGGAAATGAAAGAATGCTGACAAGAACAGGCCACAGAAGTGTGGAAAAGCTGAGTAGGATTGAGAATGCAAGTGGTTAGTAGGAAACAGAAATGGGCTTTTCTAGTAGGAAAGTCTTCATTCTACACGAATGGCCTGATTGCAAAAAAGAGAAAAGATCTGTAGAGTCCTAAGCGACATCAAGTCAACGTCGACCTTCCTTATACCCAGAAAGAACCTCCCACCCCACCCCAATGTTAGGTGCTGTCCAGCAGTGACAAGTATCTGGCTCCCAGTTCCCAGAGCTCTTGTCTTCTGAGCCCCGATGGAAGATGCAGAAGCGGAATGGGTGTCCATGCCATTCCCCAGAGTGTACAGAACCAGAGCAAGCCTGGGGAAGAAGGAAGTCAGTTATGACATGAACCACAGGAACGTGGATGTGACCATCCATAAATGGCTACAAGGCAGGACAGGTGAGTAATGTTCTGTGGGTTGGGGAAAGAGACAATGAGAATCCAGGAAGGCCATAGAAAAGCTGGGTCTCAAAATGAGGTCAGGGCCAAGTCACTAGGTCTTGGTCATGAAGCTGAGAGAAGATCAAGCCTGTAGGCCCAAGGAGAGTGAGGCACAGGTAGGTTAAAAAGGTCATCCTTCGCAGAGTGGGCCACCCGGGCTTTATTAATTAGATATGAAGAAACAAGGAGCCCCAGACCACGCCCTCTCCCCCCAAAAAGTCCCAATGTCAGGTGATCATCTACTGTAAAGAATTCAAAGCACGAACGCTGATCTGCAGAAGATTACTACAAGCACAATTTTGGTCAATGTAAATTGTGCTTTAAATTATTTAAAAATGAAATTTTAAAAGCAGTATTAATGGCTTAGGAGTCAGCAGCCACTCTAACTTTCCTTTTGACACTGTTTGAAACACCAAAAATCACAGAGGAGCCAGTTCTTCCCAAAGACCATGCCAAGTGTGGTAGAAAGCCTATATGCCTAGGAGTGGATCTGTTGGTGGTATCGACATGCTTAAAAATGTCCTGTTCTGATGACATATACCTGAAGGAAGACGTGGTTAAAAACCAAACTTCAAAAATAAAAATCCAACCTAATCCTGAAATATATTTAACTTGAAGTTTTGGATGGTGTTTTTGAGGATAAAGTTGTCTGGGTTATTATAATATGTAAATCAGTATTTATGAATAAGTAAAAGTGTATTTAGACTAGTTTTGTTTACCTGATTAAATGTTTTTGGAATGTGTATATCTGTGTAAATTGTCAGTTTGTACTTGGACTTGTGGTCTATGGACATTTCTGGGTACCCATCCCTTCCCCCAACTTCCTACAGCCCTATTCCTATCTCACTTCCCCATGGGCTAAAATAAAAAGGGCTGAATAGCAAGGGGAAACGTATTGCAGAATTGGGAGCGTGCATCCCCATATTAAAGTCTCTTGGGTAGATCCACTGATACATTTAAACTTCCCAAGGCAGTTAAACTCAAGAAGTATTGGATTACATGACTGTTGCATACTATATTCAAGACACTCTAAGCCTGATTTTTCTTTTTTATTGTAGCCCAGGCTGTATTCAAACTCACAGAAATCTGCCTGCTTCTGCCTCCCAATGCTGGGATTAAACGCATGCGCCACAACCGTCCGGTTCAAGCCTGGTTTTTAAGAGGTTTAATGAACTAGTGCTTTTTCATCAACTTATCTATCTCCCTATCCATCCAGTCTTCTTTTTATATCAAAGCAGAGTGACTGAGTAGCAGATTATATTGTAAACACAACTGCCCCTGCACAAGACTCATCCTTTATCTTTTTCCTTCCCTTGCTTACACTGGTGCCATCTTTTTTGCTGAGTATGTAGGTGAACCCTGGGGCCAGTCTCCTCTCTGCCACCCTCTCTCCACTGAATTCTGAAGTGGCTAAGACTAAATTCTGTCTTTGCTATATATCCTTAACTATCTGTCTAGCTGGCCTACTCCAGGAAAATGAACAGAACACACATAGTTCCCATATCTCCATCAGTGTACAGGGGTAGTGTGGACACATGCCATTTGTCTTTGTTTTGATCTTTGCCTACCAGTTACCCTTTGACCTTAGTCTTCCAGCACCTTCTGGCCTCTAGCAAACCCATGCTGCTGGCCTAATGTCACTCCTACTTTCCATGACAACACTATCTTCTGCCAGCAGCAGGTGTTCTTAAGTTTGCAGCCGTCTTGTGGGTCCACGTTCCCCCTAGAAATGCCTCTGTTGCTGCATCTTCGTGACTGTGCATGGCCCAGCTGGAGATAGTTTACGTCTTCCTCTCAGTATCTGATTCGGTCAATTCTTCTGGCAGAGGATATTTAGGTCATGGAAAGTAACAGGAACAGTTACGCTACCTGCTAATTAAACCAGGAATGAACTGCTTTTAACAAAAAGGAGCTGGCATAGCAAATACACTAAAAGTACCAAAAGAGAGGGCCCCGTGCTTGAGATGACTGTGGCAGGCTATCAGATCTGCTCTGGCTCTGGCCTTTCATTTATCAGGCAGTTCTGTAGGGTCGGAAAGCCACTTCCAGATGTGGTCCAGAGCCAGAGCTCAAGGCTGGCACTGAAGGTGATGGATGAGATACAATATGGATCCATATAGTTCTGCCCTTGAGAACTCCAACATTTTCTCTCCAGTGTCGGTGTTTTAATTTTGGTAGTACAGGATGGCTGTTTCAAGATGCGTTTAATGATCAGCCCAAGCATTTAATTCATTTTCTTCTGCAACTGCTGGCTGGCAAGGAGGTATAGTGAAGGTAGTAACTGGCTCGACCAAGGTCACACAAGAGCTGCTGAGCTGAGTGGCTGTCTTTTGTAAGTGAGAAAGATGCCAAGAGCTCACTGACTAGAAAATCAAAGACATCCTCTCAAAAAGAGACTCCTGTCTGATCCTGCCCATAAACCTGGAACAGCAAATGCTGTGTGTGCGTGCATGCATGTATGCATGTGTGCGTGTGAGACTCCTGCTTTTGAAGTAGTCCTTTTGTTGCACCAAACAATTAGACCACTCTGCCTGCCAAGGTATTTTTATCTGGAAGGTATCAGGCAGGAGGCAGCCACTGCTTCTCTCCCATCTGGCAGCTCTGGCTTCTGGAAGAGGCTCACAGCTATGGATGCTTGTGCGGATGACAATTAGGAAGTATATACTCAATACCTGGTGTTTGAGAAAAGACTTTATTTTTGTAAGTTGGCTGGAGAAATGTACGGATGTAATTAGATTGAGGGAAACACAAACAGAGAATGTAAGAAGTGGAAGAGGTTATGTCTACAGAGCAGTTCAGAAAAACATTGTAAGGTACACACAGGCCTGGGTATAGAGGACTGTCTGAAGTGGAGGTGGATGCTAGAGTCAGCTAACTGATCTGCAGTAAATCAGGAATATAGACAGAGAGGTAGACCAAAAGATAGCACCTTGAGTTTGTACTACTGTAAACCATCTATAAGGCCCAGTGACTGATATAGATGAGGTGTCAATATACTATGAAAAGTAGCTCAAGGTGAAGAAAAGGGGAAGAGAAATATAAAGGCCCTTTTACATAATCTGGTCACACAGAGGTCAAGATGGAAAAGGCTATTAAATTCAGAAAACACCAAGTCTTTTTTTGTTAGAGAAATGACTGGAAAATTCAGGTAAAGTAGCAAAGAATTAAATAAAAAGTCAAATTTAGGATACCTTAGAGCAACCAACACCTTTAATTAGAAAGCAGCAAACATGCAAACGGCAAGTGTAGACATTTATTTGAACCAACATTTTCACTACAATGAAAATGACTTTTCAACATTGACCCCAGCTCCCACATCTGAGGGTTAGGGAAGTATTGCACTTTGCAGTTTTTTAGGACTCCATACATGGCAAAAAGTTTCAAAAACATTTTTGCTTGTTTTGTTTTACACACTCTCCCAACTCATGCACACACTCATTCCAAACCAATGTTTGGTTATCCCAAAAATGGGGAAGAACTCCAAAAAAACCATAGCCTTAAATTGCACTAAAGTTCTGTAAAGAAAAAATATAATAAATGTCGTATACAAATTTCAGAACATCTAAGTGCTTGCCAAGGAGTTGTTTATTCTTCATCCTCATTTTCATTCTCCTGACCTGAACCTTCCGATCTGTCACCCTCCAGACGGTCTGGAAAACAGGCATGAGAATCATACACACTCAAAATCCTTTTAGTATCTATCATAAATAACCCATAGAACTTCATTTAAAACCATAAAAATATTTCTCATTCAAAACCTAAATATGAGGCTGGAGAGATGGCTCAGTGGTTAAGAGCACTGACTGCTCTTCCGAAGGTCCTGAGTTCAAACCCCAGCAACCACATGATGGCTCACAACCATCCGGAATGAGATCTGACTCCCTCTCTTGGAGTCTCTGAAGACAGCTACAGTGTACTAACATATAATAAATAAATAAATCTTTAAAAAAAATAAAAATAAAAAAAACCTAAATATGTAAAAATCCACTCACTAGTATACATACATTTTTTTTTTTTTTCCAGGAAAGAAGGTCTTACTATGCAGCCTTGGCTGGCCTGAGACTGGCTCTGTAGACCAGGCTGGCCTCGAACTCACAGAGATCTGCCTGCCTTGCATTTCTAGGGCTAGGATTAAAGTCATACAGCACCAAATCTGGCTACATAAAGTTTTGTTTTAAGATTTACTTTTGACCAGGCGGTGGTGGTGCATGCCTTTAATCCCAGCACTTGGGAGGCAGAGGCAGGCGGATTTCTGAGCTCGAGGCCAGCCTGGTCTACAGAGTGAGTTCCAGGACAGCCAGGGCTACGCAGAGAAACCCTGTCTCGAAAAACCACAAAAAAAAAAAGATTTACTTTTGAATATTTTAAATTATATGTATGTGCGCGCATGTCCAGGTAGGCATGTGTATGTGAGTACAGGTGCCTGTTGAGGCCAGAGGCACGGGAAGCCCCTGGAGCTGGGGATACAGGCAGTTGTGAGCTGCTTAATGTCAGTGTGTACTCATAACTGAGCCATGCCACCAGCCCCGATGTAAGCTTTTAATTCTGCTTCAAGAGGTAATGAAGAGCGAAACCACAATCCCATGTATACAATGCCACATAATTTTAAACATACAAGACCTTAATATATTACATTCTTTTGCAGTGGTTTTCAAACAAGGTTTCTTGGAGATTAAGTTTTAACAATGAATATTAGGTGCCACTAAGGGACCCGGAAGGGGATGCAGAGAGAAAAAGCCTGGAGACCAGGCAGGTGTGTTCAAGCTTCTGACACTGTGATTTGATGTCATTTACAAAGTTCACACTCCAAAACAGAGCAATCAAGTTGCAAAAACAAAACAAACAAATACTTTGCAAAAAAAAAAAAAAAAAACCCTCTTATACTGGAAACAGTAATTTCAATGAGTTTATGATTTTCCATTGGGCTGCATTCACAGCTATTCTAGGACACATGGCCTGTGGGCAACCAGCTGGACACACCTGGAAGAGGATTGTGTACTTCTGTTTGTAAGATTTCTCAAAACTCAGTATCTACTACATTGCAGGAATTGACTAACCCTGAGATAACAATGGTGACTAAAGTAAATGCAGTTTCTTTACTCAGGGTAAGCACTGTCCAGTTCAATATTCAAGTGTACATACATGTCATAAACTTGGTGGCCACTGCACCATGTTCTCCTAGGCTTATGCCACTTGCACTTGCTGTTCCTTTGCTTGGGGCATTTTTGCACAATTCATTAGATCATGGTTCTGCCCAGTACAACTATTATGCTTTTTAAGAAACTTTCCCAACTTCTTCATGAGCTCCTTCCTCCACATTTTCTGGAAACTCCTTTATGAACCTTACAACGATGACCCCCAGTTACACCTACTTGTGAACCTGTCTTTTCCCACTAGACTATTAGCTTTTAAACAGCAAAAGTTCTACGTTTATCTTCCTATCCTCAGGGCTTATACAGGATGTTCAATGAAGGTGTTTAGTGTCCTTGGTTTGTTTCTGCTGTGCTGGGGACTCACGGAGAGCCTCAGGCACAGTGAGTAAGCAAGCACTGTACCACAGAGCTCTGCCCTGGAGTCAGGTTTACTGAAGGAATGAATGAGAGGTATGAAGATGCGCTGTATCACACCATGGCGTATGAAGACAATGGCATAAAGTCATTGCCGCAGTAAGGAGAGCATTTAAGACATGAATGATAGGCGCATTCCCCAAGTACTGTGGAAAACATTAAGGCCAGGTTTAAAGAAAATGTCCACAACAGGAGGACACAAAACACCAGATGGGAGGGGACAGTTTAATTATAGAAACTCTGAGGAGAGAAAGATTTTGGTTTATCATCTAGAGTATGTTAGTAGAGTAATAGCCTGGCTTTAGGGCTGTACGTAAAACCCTAAGTTAAAGGGAATGTAGTTTCAAGTCAGGTTTAATGTTCATCAAGTAATGGCCTGGGCAAATTACTAAAGCCTACTTTAAAGGGTTAATATTTAAGAAACTGGAGAGATTGCTCAGAGATTAGGAATACTTGCTGCTTTTGTAGAAGAACCAGGTTCAGTTCCCACCACCACATAGTGGCTCACAACCAACTCTAACTCCAGTTCTAGGGTATCGAACACTCTCTTTTGAACTCCCTCTGTGTTAGCCATGCATATGTACATGCAGGCAAAACACTCATACCATTAAATAAATAAATCTAAAATGAAGTCTTTAACTTTTTTTTAAGGGCTAGTATTTGCTGTGTCGGTGGTGCATGGCTTTAATCCTAGTACTCAGGAGGCAGAGGCAGGTAGACCAGTGAACTGAGGCCAGCCTGGTCTACAGAGCAAACTGCAGGACAACTAGGACTACAGAGAAACCCTCTAAATAAGGAAGTAAACAGTTAATATTTGATATAATGTAAGTACTCTATAAATGATGCATAACACCCGACATGTGAATGCATTGATGAAGTCAGTGAGAGGTCATAAACATGTTCAGAATACACACTGCCCTTCTGTGATGAGGACACATTATGAATACTAGCTGTAATGATACACAGTTTTCGGATCTGAGTCATTGAACCAGAATTTATCATCTAAAATATGTACTAAGAGGTTGGAAAGATGGCTCAGTAATTAAGAGCACCTATATGACCTGGCTTCAGTTCCCAGCACCCACATAGCAGCTAACCACAGTCTGTGACTTCCGTTCCAGAGGATCCAATACCTTCTTCTGGCTTCTGTGGGCACTGCATACATATGGTACACAGATATACATGAAGGAAAACCCACACACATAAAATAAAGATAAGTAAATCTTTAAAAAATTATTGAAAAATACACTAATACAACTTTCTTATCATATAACATTTGTTTTTCATTAGGGCTTTATTGCTTTTTTAAAAAATAGAAGATCTATGTTAAAGTGTATTTAGCATAACTTTATTTTTTTGTTAGTGGAGGCAGGATCTCACATATCTCAGGCTAGCCTTGAACTTACTATGTAGCCTAGGGTGACTTTGGACAGCTGTTCCTCCCTCCTCCCTCCACCACCCGAGTGTTTAGGAAGTGCCCCTCCTCCACCCAGCAGTGCACTGCGTCCCAAACATTATGGCATAGTTCTGTTACAGGAAGATTACCCAAGACAGTGTTCTCAAGTGACTGTGCTTTCAGATTACCATTTCCAATAAGCATGGTTTATAAGGAAATAATTTACAGCACTAGGTCAAGTGTAAATTGATTTCTTTCACAGAAAGAAATCCTAGTTCTAAAGTTGTTGATTTCATTTTTGGATATTAAGAAAATCACATAGATCTCTATAAGATAGGGCTTACTGTTTGTTTTTTTTTTAAAGATTTATTTGTTTATTATATGTAAATACACTGTAGCTGTCTTCAGACACACCAGAAGAGGGCGTCAGATCTCATTATGGGTGGTTGTGAGCCACCATGTGGTTGCTGGGATTTGAACTCAGGACCTTCTGAAGAGCAATCGGTGCTCTTTCCTGCTGAGCTATCTCACAAGCCCGGGGTTACTGTTTTCAAATAAAATAATGATTTTAATGATAGGGTAGAAGTGCTTACCAGCTCGGATATGATTCAGTGACGCCAACATCCTCAACATGAAAGAGGCCGGGACAGTAATGGTGTTTCTAGTCTCTTCCAGCATGAGCTCATTTCGAGTTATTACCTACAGCAATGGACAGGTGTGTCAGAGATGACACGGTAGCAGGGCCTGTGCTCTAAAGGCTATGAGGACAGCTTCAGAAGTCAGCAAGTCTTAAAGAACTATTTCCATTGTTCTTATGTGTGATGTCTATATTTCTACCTTAAGGCTATTCAATGTCAAACAGTTACTTGCATAAAAGAAGATCAGAGGTCAGCATTTCTTTAAAAAAAATTATATTTGTTGTACTTTAAAATGATGGGTTTCATAATTATCTTATTTAGTTCAAGCATATCTAGTACATGAATCATATCTAGTCCCTTTTATCCTTTCTTGTCCCTCAAGCAAAGTAACAATATACGAAACTCAACATAGAAAACCAGCAGTTTTCCTATAACAAACATTCTGAGAAAGAAATGAGAACAATCCCATTCGCAATAGTATCAAAATACACAAATATGTCTGAGAACCATGAATAAATCTACTCAAAGAAGTAAAATATTGGTCTGGAGAGATGGCTCAGTGGTTAAGAGTATGAACTGTTCTTCCAGAGGTCCTGAGTTCAATTCACAGCAACCACATGGTGGCTCACAAACATCTGTAATGGGATCCAATGCCCTCTTCTGCTGTGTCTCAAGACAGAACTAAGGTGTACTTATAAATCTTTTTAAAAAAAAAAAGGAAGTGAAAGATTTCTGTAGTGTCAAAAAACATACACTAGAGAGAGTCTTGTAAGCAAATGGGGCTAGGGAAACTTCAAATGTCCATTTAAGAGATTACCTCTCTAATTCTGCCCAAAACACAATTCAAAATGGATCATTAATGTCAGACTTGACACTATCAGTGTTAGGGGGAAACACTACAAGATACAAGCACAGAGGGGAACTTTATGGAAAGAATTCTAATAGTTCAAGAAATAATTCCAACAGTGAGCCAATAGAATTTTATCAACTTAAAAGGCTTCTGCACCATTAAGACAGTATGGAGACAATCTAGAATGGGAGAAAAAGCTGGGTACACAGTGCATCTAACAGAGAGCAGAAAAAAATGAAATATCAAAACACTAAACTGTCCAAACAATAAATGGAGAAATAACTGGACAGAAAGTTCTCAAATAAAATACAAGTGGTCAACAAACAGAAGGAAGATTTCAACCCTGTCAGCCAGCAGGGAGGTCACTGCAGTGGGAGCTGGGTGAGGTGGTGCAGCTTTCATCCTAGCACTTGCACAGGCAGACAAGTTTGAGGCCAGTCTGGTCCACGCCGCCAGTTCTAGGCCAGCTGGAGCTGCAAAGTGAGATCCTGACTCAAAACAACAACAACAACAACAACAAAATCTACACTGAGATATCACCTCACCACAATCAACATGTCTACCATCAGGAAAACAAGTGACAAAAAATGCTGGAAAGGAAAGGTGAAAAATGATTTTGCTGGTGGGAAAACAAACCGGTACATAGCCCCTGTGGGAATTAGTATGAAGCTTCCCCCAAAACACTACAAATAGGACTACCACATAACTTAGTTGTACCAGTCCCATGTTTACCAAAGGAACCTGAGCCAGCACAGCAGAGAGATACTCATGAATACATGTTTATTGCTGCAGCACTCATAAAAGCCAGACTACAGAACCAGTCTAGACAGCCACGATAAAGAAAATGTTGTATATACACAGTGAAATTTAAGTGAGCATAAAGAAGGGTTAGATTATGCAAGAAAATGGGTAGAAAAGAGATTACCATGTTAAGTAGAGTAAGTCAGACTTAGAAAGACAAACAGCAAGTTTTTTCTGCCATGAAGAATAGATCATGTGCATAAGACAGAAGGGTGAGTAGGAGGGGGGAGGAAGAGGTCTAACGGTAAAAGGGAGGGAAAGGTCAGAGACAGTAACTCAAGTAGTACAGAGACCACATTCTTGTGTCTTCTCTTACATGCACAATTTTATACACACGGACATATACATATATGATATGAAAGCACAAGGAAGCTATGCTTTTTCTTATATGCCGAATTTTATACACACACACACATATACATATTTTATACACACATATTAGCAGGAAGCAGAAGGGAGACTGTCTTGTGGAAAGACAAGGACTCTGATATAGGAGGGAGTAGGAGTGATTAAGGTTCAATGATTAAGGCTCGAAATGATAATGTGAAATCACCCCCACCCTCACCGCCTTTCACTGAGACCCAGTATTTTGTATGCTAACTAAGAATGTTAATGAAAACGAATCAAACCAAGGATCTAAGGACGTCTTAAAACAACAATAAAGGAGAAGCACCCGTTCATTTGCCCCTCTACCTGCTCACACTGGAGGGGCAGTCCTAACTCCCTATGTGAAGAGCTCAAAATAGAAAAATAACAGTTTTCTACAATTATGGAGGGGAGCGTACAGGAAGATTATTTTCTTTCCCCTCCCCTCACCTCCCCTCCTCTGTTTCTCTCTCTTTCCTGTTTTGCTTATTGTGACAGGGTCTTGATATGTGGCTTAGTCTGACCAGAATTTCTTGCTTCAGCTTCCTGAATGGTAGAAGGTGGATTACAGGCTGCAGAATCAATTTATTTTCAGCTAAAACACTTTTACGAAGAATAAACTTTAAATGATTTTTGTTATACATAATAGCATGGCAGTCAAACTTATTTTTCTTTAAGATATACCTAATGTGTTATTAAAGTCAATATTATAATTAGTAAGATACTAATTTGATTTTTACCTCTAGTATTATTTATCTCATTTTTATTTTTCAAGAGATTTGCTCTCCTTCCCTCCCCCTCTTTTTCTGAGATATGGTCTCCTCATGTAGCCCTGGCTGGCCGAGAACTTGTTATGCAGACCATCAGGATGGCCTTCAACTTATAGACATCCACCTGCCCATGTCTCAGGAGTGCTGCTGAGATTAAAGATTTGACTTCCTTAACCAAATGCCTTAGTTTTATGTTAGCAATTAATAATAAACCTTTTCCCTTAAATAGCCATTTTAGATAAAAATTCAAATAGTAAGCATAGTAAAAGTCTTACTTCATCAGCAAGTTTTCGATTAAAAATTCTTGACTCTTCTAGTGGCGACCAGATCTTTATGTCATAATCTATGCCAGATGAGGCTAGAACTAAAAAGAAAATTTACATCTTTATCATAAATTCAAGATGTAAATATTAAGCATAGGTGCAAAATTAACATAACTTAGGTTGAAAACTATTATAAATACTTTTGATGTTTTGTTTTGTTTTGCTTTTTGAAAGAGGGTCTCTCTACATAGTCTTAGCTGTCCTGGAACTCATAATGCAGACCAGGCTGGCCTGGAGATCCACCTGCCTCTGCCTCCTGAGTACTGCGGTTAAAGGTGTGTGAGACTGTACCTGGGCAAAGATCTGCTTTAAATTGTCTGGTGGTTGTGAGCTGCCTAATGTGGGTGCTGGGACCAGCTGGAGGCATTACAAGAGTAGTAAATGTCTAGCCAGCACCTTTAATCTCAGCATTCAGGAAGCAGGGGCAGGCATAGCTCTGTGAGTTTGAGACCAGTATGGTCTACAAAGCTAGTCCAGAGTCCAGGACATCCAGTCTTCTGTTACACAGAGAAACCCCGTCTCAAAAAACAAAAAAAGTAGTAATTGTTTTTAACTGCTGAGCTATCTCTTCAGTCTTTTTATGATATAATTAATTGTTAATTATAATTTTAAATGTTTCCTAAAAGTAACTAACTGTAGAACAAAAATTTAAGACCACTTTGAAGTCACTCAAATCTCTGTCTTATTCACTGTTTTCTTATGAAATACATGGGCACTTCAAATAGAAAGCAAGAACAAGCCAATTCTCTTTTATATTAGCAAATTAATTCTGACCTGTGAGGACTTAAAAAAGCTTGGAGGTTTGTTTTGAATATATGATGAGTAACTCAGTCATGCCAGACTCTGAAAAAATAAAACTTAAATATTAGAATAATAAACTTATTTATTTTTTTAGAATATCTGTCAAAAGCACATTCTTTTCTTCCTTTTTAAGATTGGGAACCTTAAAAAATATTTATTTGTTCTTTGAGAATTCCATACACATGTACACACTGTTCTGATCAAATCCATCCTCTATTCTCTCTCCAACTCTTCCCAGATGGACACTCAGTCCATCCCAACTGTGTACTCCCTAAATTCACTGAGTCCAATGAATGCTGCCAGTACGCGCCTGAGCCGCCAGCCACCGGAGCATGGACACACGCTCCTCAGAAGCCACATCCCTGAGGAAGTGGACTCTCCCTTTACCTGCAGCCATCGACTGCCAGTATCTTCTCAGCTGTTAGTGGGGTGGGACTTTGTGAACCCTCTCCCGTCTGTAAATTCTTTGTTTTAAGTCCACGCAGAGCTATGGCTATCTTTAGCAGAGCTTAGTAGGCTAATTCAGATTTTTATAATATTCCCTACAGCTGATGAATGACCACAGCAATTCCCAGTCTGTAAGAAAGAGGTCTTCCTTACTTGGGTCGAATGGATGGGGCTGCAGGCAGTTGACCACATGGTTATCGGCTTCCAGGAGCATCAGATGCTCAGCAGTGTGCCGGTCCCAGATGAAGATATGGCCACAGTCGGAACCGCTCATCACAAAGTTAGCACCCCAGAAATTGGCTTCTTTTATCTGAGGGATTTTATGAAACAGGATAGCCAAGTCACAGTTACCCAAAGAAAGGCAGATTCTACTCTCATGTTGAAAATAAAATTGATTTTAAAAATAAAAAAGTTAAATACTGAAGTTTGTCTTTTCTAAGAATCTTAAAATCATGACAGTACTTCACCATGGGCAATAACAAGGTGGAAAAGCACTGGAAGCCGCCCCAAGAGCCAGTGTCAACAAGTGCTTCACACATGCTAAATGAGTACATGCAATTTTTGGGCTTAAAGCAGTATAATGGACAAAAGTATATACTCACAGATGAGCTTTCTAAAAAGCATGTCATTTCAGCTTTATAAGGAAAACAACATTTCATAGAATAGAGGAATTATTGTCATTTGTATTTGCCAAGAACAAAAAGTATTTTTTCATTAACTGTTAGAAGCCCAGAGAGTTAAGAAAAGATAACCGTATCTTTAATCAAGCAAGCAAAGGTATATGATATATGTAATAAACATCCATGAAGGGAGCATACAAAGATCCTTCTAGTGCAGACAATGTCTTCAGGACTCACTTCCCCTGAAGCTTCTGCCACCCCTGGTGCCCACACGAGCCAGCAGGGAAGAGACTGCAGCCATACAGTGAGCGCTACTGCACACTTACTGTGCTAAGAAAGCAGCTGAGGGCTCGTGCAAGCTAGGCAAGCACTCAGCCACTCGGTTAGAGCCTCAGCCCGTTAGAGCCTCAGCCCATTTGAGCCTCAGTCCGCCCTTAATTAGTCTTATCTAAAAGTTTAGTTGGCAAAATGCATAAAATATAAATTGGTCACTTGTATTAAAAGTGAGTATCCATTTAAAAAGGATGAAATTGTTGCTACCAATGACGTGTACAAGGAGAGCTAATTATTTCCTCACTTCAGCTTATTTTTTACCTATTCCTTTAAAAAAAAGGTAAAACACAATCTACAGGTATTTTGCGGATAACACTGCAGCCATAGAGAACGCTTTCTACATAGGAACTGTTTAGAGTAATAGTTACATTAGTTACCTTGCACAGGAAATGCAGATTTGGGGCTTCTGAACACTACAACTGATCTAAGATCACCTGGTCTATCCTGGCTAATTCAAAGATGAAGAAATGAAACCAAGGAGAGAGAGAGTGACCAAAGCCACTTTTTAGTTGTTAGTATAAAAGGTGTTATAACTAATGTATCTGTATTTTATAATCAACCTGGCTTTCACATATAGATTTATTTATTTTCCAAACTAACAAAATGTTGTAAAATGAAGTTTTAAAAAAATTTAATAGTAAACTCCCAAAGGAGGACAGCAAGCACAAACAAACCAAATCAATAGCTACTTGTTCTAAGCTAAAATGATTTTTTCTAGCTTACATATATTTCCTTAGTGAGGGAGAACTTTCTTGCAATGTATTACCAGACTAAAAGAAACATGCTTGAATAAAGAAGTAACAAAATCACCACAGAAAAACCACGAACTGCAATCTCATCAAAGAATGCCATGAGCAGCTGGTACCATTGTCCGGGAGTTGCGGTGGCCCTTATAAACCATCTTTACTAGTGGCCTCCTAATGTTCAAAGTATCCAGCTCTTCCATTTCTTTCCTTTCTTTTCTCCTCCTGAAGAACTCCTGAATGCGGGCGACAGCGGAGCGTCTATGGATTGCATATGAAGACAAAAACCAAGAAGAAACATTCAGAGCAACCTCTGAATGACGCTGAAAACGTCCAAACACAGTAAGTCTATAATATATTTTAAACACAGTATTTTAATAAAGCACCTCCAATCAAGAGCATCAAAAGGCAGGCTTCATCACAGTAGTTGAGTTACTACAACGAAGTATTTAGTTCAGTGGTCACTGAGGAACTTGGTACTGGTTGAAAAAGTAAAGAAAATAGCATGCGACATACTAGTTTCTAATGTACTATTTTATAAAACCAAACAGACAAAATTCATGTGTAATTTTACTTCAAGTAAAACATCCTATTTAGCCTCGTTTGGTGATCTAGACCTGGAGTGACAACCCTTGGAAGGCAGAGGGGGACCAGGAACTCAAGACCAGTTTTGACTACAAACTGGATTTTGTGGCCAAGGCAACTTGAGATGTTGTCTCAAGAAAAAAAAAACCAATGCTCTATTCAATTTTTAAAAAAATATTTAATTATTATATGTAAGTACACTGTACCTGTCTTTGGACACTCCAAAAGAGGGCATCAGGTCTCATTACGGATGGTTGTGAGCCACCATGTGGTTGCTGGGATTTGAACTCAGGACCTCTGGAAGAGCAGTCAGTGCTCTTAACCGCTGAGCCATCTCTCCAGCCCCTCTATTCAATTTTTAAGTGTCTCTCTTTATAAAGGCCATAAGAAAAGCCCCCCAAAACTAGGAGTAACACGGTAACAGAAATAAACTAATTAATTAACAGATTCTGACATAGTTCAAAGATGTCCCAAGAGCAGACTAGTCAAGAAGAGAACAGATAAGAAATAAAATGAAGGTCTTTCATTAGCATCTCCTCTAATGGCTCCACAGCAAAGGAGAGATCCCATTAATGAGGTACATTCTGTCCTCTCTACAAAGGGGATGACAGCAGTAGTGGCTGCTCAAGAACAAAGGACAATTTTAAAGCTCATTTTATTATCAAGAGAATACTCTCCTAACAGCCAATATTACTTGATTCTGAAGCTTTAATTTGTCATTTAAAACACCATATTTTGACATGCAGCAGATGGAAAGTCCGTAAGATCTAAAACTACAAATTGGTAGTTACGACAAATGACTTAACAGACTAAAGGCACATAAAAGATGATAGTGTCCTCAATAAACAAACTTCTCTTCATATTTATCAGATTTAGCATCATCAGATCTAGAGCCTGCCCTGTGCCCACTGCTATCATTTCTCTTCCCTCCAGGGAAATGTTTGTGACCTCTGTCATGGTTTTACTTGTGGACTCTCATTCAGTGGCATGCGTTTGCTCAGCTTTGCGTGTGCGTGTGTGTGTGTGTGTGTGTGCGTGTGTGTGTGTGTGTGTGTGTGTTCTGGCATGTGTGTGTGTGTGTTCTGGCGTGTGTGTGTGTGTGTGTGTGTTCTGGCATGTGTGTGTGTGT
>JADRCD010203061.1:18150-28978 GCA_019843815.1 Montemys delectorum
CTGGCATGTGTGTGTGTGTGTGTGTGTGTGTGTGTGTGTGTTCTGGCATGTGTGTGTCTGTTAGTGTGAGCCCTGCACTAGCACTAGAGTATGTGCACAAGGTTCAGCTTCGGGAATCACTCACAATTTGAGAACATGATTACACAGATTTATACTCTTACCAGCAGTGTGCTGGAGTTCCAGAACATAATATTTTTGAAAAAAAATTAAATACTATATATTAAATTTAAAATATGTATAAAGCTTTGATTTGGCAATTTTACATATTAAAAAAGTATTGGGAAACCTGGGTCCTGGTGCACGCCTTTAAGCCCAGCACTAGGGAGGCAGAGGCAGGTGGATCTCTGTGAGTTTGGGGCCAGCCTGGTCTACATAGAGAGTTCCAGGACAGCCAGAGTTACAAAGAGAGAAACCCTGTCTCAAAAAAAAAAAAAGATTTTGTGGAAAATACAAATACATATTTTCACAGTAAAAACTGCAGCTGTCTAGGCATTAATCTAAATGTTCAGAGAAAAGCAAATTTATGTGTTCACAGAAAGGGTTTGGGAACAGCAAACTGTTAGTGACAATTTTCATGTTACAATCATGTAATTCCTTATTTTGTTTAAAAAATTTTTAATAAAAATTAGTGTACTCTAAGCTATCCAGGCAAATTAAAAAGTTTTCATAAAACTGCTCTACAGAGTAACAGAGCATTTGACTAACAAGCTTACTGAAGGGCTAAAAAAGCAAATGTAAAATTAATTGGTCCAGAATTTTCAAAGCACTAATAAATATCAGTTGTTTAATACAATGAGACAATATTTAATACAATACCCTAAAACATGGTAACTCAGCAGAATGAAAATGTGTCTGATTAAGCTGAGCCCACTCATGACAGAAACACAGCAAGACACAAAGGGATGTTCAGAACCTTTTTTAAGCTTCTCCCAACAGCCCTAACAAGCCACCTAAACTCACCAGTGAGCATCCTCCTCACATCAACCAATCACAACTGGGATAAGATGCAATACCCAGTACTTATCAGCTGCTACAGTAATCATGAACGCCTTATTTTCCAGACAGTCTCTCACTGAAACTGGAGCTCCAGTTTTAGCTAGACTGGCTAGTTGGTGAAACCCTGGGACCCATCTGTCTCCACCTACTCACATGATGCAGGTACAGAGGTGTGTCATTTTATGTTCATGCTGGGGATCCAAGATTACTTTAACCAATGAGCTACCTCCCTAGCCACTGAAAGACATTTTTAAAAAGTGTTAATAAGTACAAAGATAATCATATCATGTTCACTTTTCCCTGAAATGTATAGATCTATTACACCTGTAACCATCATCTGAGGATTTATGTGTGGAACTTGGAAGTGGGTTATACAAACCGTAGGTCCAGGGCCATGGAAGTGCATGCCTGAAAGGAGAAGTAGGACATTTGCTTGAGCTATGCTCAGCATCAAAATAGTGCCACCTGAATGCAGGTGATCACCAGGTTGTGGGATTATGCCCACCCGAGCCTGGCCAATCTCATCTCTCAAAGTCGAGCTGAGGACAGACACTAGAAGGAGGCAGTGAGATCTCAGGAGCAAGAGCAGAGGACTACTGCCCTTTTAGTTACTATTCAAAGTAATGGCGATATGGCACAGAGCATGTGCAGTACAGTAAAGTATATTTATAAATACAATAGTCACTCGTGAGGACTGTCATCTCTTATATTTTTATATTTCTAATTTATTTCAGCTGAAATTTATAAAAGCTGTGTGTGAGACTTCAGAAAAATGCGATCTTAAATTAAAATTTTATTTACTAAATCTCTACATAAAAACTGAGGCTGAGAATGAGTACTATTTCATTCACTCAAAGATGACATTTTCTGTTTCAACACCAGTCTTTCTTTTTCACATAGTTTATATGGTTTTAGCCTTTCTAAGACCCACCTGAAGCGACATGTTACATTTTAGTTGCAATCTTTATTTTAAAAGCAGAAATCAGCTTTGAATACTTGGGATAAAGTTTAGTAAGTTAAAAACATCAAAAAGCCCTGAAATAAATTCCATTTTGATGTCATTACTAAACATGGACATTAGTAATAGTCCATTTTGACTATTACTAAAAAGTAATAGTCAGTAGTAGAATCATTTGCAAAATTATTGATTTCAAAATATATCTTAATGTCAAAACAGCCTACAAAGACCAGCATAAAACAAAACAGAGGGCTTTGCTGGTGACCCGGATGTTCTCTCTGGATCCCTCATAAAGGTGGAAGGAGAGAATGAACTCTACAAAGGTGTGCCCTGATTGTCACACCCACAATGTAGTATGTGCTCTCAAATATATATACAATAATAGAAATAAAGCTTTTTTCAAAAAAGCAAAAATGGACTTAAACTTACTTTAAGGTCCTGAGGACAAGCTTTAAGCAGATATTACTATACATTTATGCTAATTTTTGGGTTATTTTACTATTTCTATATTCCATATAAGAAACTATCTTTACATTTTGATTGCTAGTATATATTTTATGTACAGCTTTACTTTAGAAACTGAAAATACCTAACAAACATGCCACTTCTTAGTTTGGCTAATCTTTTTCAGTTAGCAGCTTGGGTAGATGACTGTTAGAATATAGGATCCACTTTAAATATTCTACTAAAGACTGTGTAACACTATCAGCTTTTCAATTAGAGATATATTTAAGGGTTGTATATCATCTCGGTATGTGATATTCTTAAGTTATTTAGCTACTTGCAAGAAAATGGCATTGAAAAACCTAGCACAAAATTAAATGAATATAATTAAAAGAATTAAAAGTATATATGAATAACAAAAACTGTTAATTAGTACGCCAGTCAAGTTTTAAGAAAACATAAGTTGCACTCTTTAACCAACTATGAAAACAAGTACCAGATATTTGAAGGACCCCATTTTAGACCATAGCTACTTGTCACCACACTTGAAGTGAAGAGCAGTTACATCTGCACACATGAAACTTCTTTTCATTCTGCTCCCATGCAGCACATGCAGAGAAATAGTTTGTGAAAAGCAGCATGTTTATAATGCTTAGCACTTATGCGTTCAGTAAGTCCAAAGGAAGTGTTAACTGTTAATAGGAAAGGTGGTTAGCCGTAGAAAAGAGGGCCTGGCAAATCCATCGTAAAGAAGAAATGAAGGAGCATACTGCATTACCTCATTATTCTATCACCTACTGTTGCTCCTCTGATATTAAATCTAGTGAAGGGAACACAATAACTAAAGTCACTTACGAAGAACCAAGTATGTACAGCATCGCAGTCACCGCTTTGTCATCAACCATCTCAGTCTAAAGGACTTCCGCTTCCCTTTGTCGCAGTCCATGGTGAGGAATTTCACCCAAAGAAATGGGCGGGAAGAAATCAAGGCAAAAGATACATACCCTCACTGAATTAGGATTAGAAGGAGACCACACTGCATGTCTTTCACCTTTTGAACACCCACAGTCACAGAACCTCAAGGCTAATTGCTCTCTGGGAAATCCAGAAGGAAGCTGACACATCTGTCCTAACCACAGAACTGGAACAAGCTAGCCCAGTACCCGGGCTTTGAACTCCCTAGGAACCCTAGTCTTTCCCTTTGATGATTTCCTCTGCAAATTTCTTTAGTAAGGCAAGTGGAATCATTAAAGATACAGAATGAGCTGGTTATAATGAGTGGAGAGATGCTGGCATATTTATAGAATTCTGGCTCTCTAGAGTCCAGAAATTCTAGATGGACCAAAATTTTTATGAAAATGATATGTGCTTTAAAAATTATGAAGCAATAAGGATTAATACTTTAAATCTTTAGGAAATATTCATTAGATCGATAACATCTTAGCTATATAGAGCATTAAGGACTTCACAAAGTCTCATTTGCTTATCTTTTTTCTGAAGTAATTTTATTTTTTTTAATTTATGAAAAAGAAAGAAAGAAAAGAAAGAGAGAAAGAAAGGAAGAGAAGAACAGCAAAGCCAAGCCAAGCCACCGTTCCATTTACTCCACAATGTAGCTGGCACTGTAGGCTTTTAACTCCAGCACTTTGGAGGCAGAAGTCAACAGATCTCTGAGTTCAAAGCCAGCCAGGGTTACACACAATGAGATACTGTCTAAGAGAAAAGCGAGGCACTCTCATTCTAAGGCACATCTGATGTTCATGGATCCAGCTTGTGAAATTAGTGAAGGAATGAACACACTATTTTTTTTTTTTTTTTTTTTTTTTTTTTTGCTTTTTCGAGACAGGGTTTCTCTGTGTAGCTCTGGCTGTCCTGGAACTCACTTTGTAGACCAGGCTAGCCTTGAACTCAGAAATCCGCCTGCCTCTGCCTCCCAAGTGCTGGGATTAAAGGCGTGCGCCACCACCGCCTGGCTGAACACACTATTTTTATTTGTCTTTAATACCACCATTAGTGAACACAATGTATTTTCTCCTAGATAAAAGAACTCATTTTTTAAAATTTGGATTTCTGACAGTAAAGACATTATAATAGACATAGCTTGGTTCTCTCTGTGACTGATTTTTTTTATAAAGCAGGAATCAGCAAACTTGCTTTTATGTAAGATATTGGTCAGCTGTTTTTATGACCTTTAAGTTATGGCTAGTATTCTTATTTTAAATGGTTACATTTAAAATAGTTACATAAGTGCCTATGTAGTAGTTTCTTCTTTACTTCCTGGCAGCAAAGCCTAAAATATTTATTATCTGGCCTTTTGGGAGAAAGAAATGGTCTGAACCCCTGTGCCTGTTCCAGCTGTTCTGATATAGATTTGCTATAGTTAGAGAAGAGCATTCCACACTTAAAATACCCATGTGATTGTTGTGGCCTGTGTGTCTAAGGCTTTGCCTTTCACGCTTGGTTTCAGCTCCAGAATGCAAACCTGCTTAATATTAAACAAACCTTTAAGAATACTAAGAATCAAGTAGTAAGCTCACACTGGAGCCGGGTCAGGAACTAAAACCACCTTCAAATACATAGCAAGCTCAAGGTACATCAGATCCTGACTCAAAAGAATGCAATTGTGAAATATACTATAGTTTCCATATAAATTAAGATAAAGTTTAACTAACTATATGTCTAACTTTTTAACTATTTGACTTTTACCATACTTATTGTGAGGACCATTTCTCTACCCTAAGTAAATTAATTGACTGGGCTTTTTAAATAGCAGCAAGAAATTGTTCTGGGCACATGTTCAGCACACTGGATTTCTAGACTGAGCTGGAGTGATCAAGCAGCAGGAGAGTGACTTCTACGGCATGTATTCTGTTGGCTGGACATTTCATCAATGTGTAGGATGTATTTTAGCCTCTTCAGAAACAGAAAGTAGCCGGGCGGTGGTGGCACACACCTTTAATCCTAGCACTTGGGAGGCAGAGGCAGGTGGATTTCTGAGTTTGAGGCCAGCCTGGTCTACAGAGTGAGTTCCAGGACAGCCAAGGTTACTGAGAGAAACCCTGTCTCAAAAAAACCAAAACCAAACCAAACCAAACCAAACCAAACCAAAACAAAACAAAAAAACAGAAGGTATTATTTAAAAAAAAAAAAAAGAAAGAAAGAAACAGAAAGTAGTTCAAATATTGCTAATTTTAAAGATGGTAAATGATTTGGATTCTTTTTTTTTTAAAGATGTATTTTATTTTATTTTATTTTATGTGTATGAGTACAATGTAGCTGCACAGATGGCTGTGAGCTATGATGCATGTGGCTGCTGGGAATTGAACTCAGGACCTTCTGCTGGCCTGCTCTCTCCGGCCCTGCTTGCTCCTCTCTGCTCGCTCCAGTGTAATTCACTGTAGCTATCTTCAGACACACCAGAAGAGGGCATCCGATCTCATTACGGGGGAGGGGGGTTGCTGGGATCCAAACTCAGGACTTTCGGAAGAGCAGTCAGTGCTCTTACCCGCTGAGTCATCTCGCCTGCCCCCATAATTTGGGTTCTTATTAGTAAAATTTCTTAAGATTTGCTCCTTTAAAAATATAAGTCAACTTATTAACTACCTCTAAATTTAGAAGCAATGAACTACACCCGAGGCCATGACTAGTGGCCCCTCTCTAAGCAGTCAGGAGCAGCAGCGGCCTAGAGGATGAAGCAAGGGCAGCCACAGCAGGCTCACTCTTTACTTCGTGCGTGCGCTAATTACACAGCAAGGGCTGCTGAGGGAGACAGCACAGGGGCAGAAGGTAGAGACTTCTTGGTTTTCGTCATTTACACATTTTTGGTAAAGAGCTAGGAGAGGCTGGACGTGGTGGCTCATGGCTGTAAAACCACCACTTTGGAGGCTAACGCAAGAGGATTACTTTGATTTCAAGGCCCCTGAACTGCAAAGTGAGACAACAAAAAAAAGGATCAAAAAACAAAATCAAAATCAAAAAAATCAAACCAAACAAAAACACAAGAAATTAGAAAAACAAAATTAAAACAAAACAAACGAACAAAACTAGGAAAGACAGGGCAGTGGTGGCGCACACCTTTAATCCCAGCACTTAGGAGGCAGAGGCAGGCAGATTTCTGAGTTCAAGGCCAGCCTGGTCTACAGAGTGAGTAGCCAGGACAGCCAGGGCTACACAGAGAAACCCTGTCTCAAAAACAAAACAAAACAAAACAAAACAAAACAAAACAAAAAAACTGGGGAAGACAAAGCAAATCTTTTTTGGAGGCAGTGGTTTTCTTTTTTTAAAGAAGATGTATTCATTCTTTCATTTACTTATTCATTCATTCATTCATTTATTCATTTATTTATTTATTTATTTATTTAACATATGTAAGTTCACTGCAGCTGTCTTCAGACACACTAAAGACGGCATCAGATCCCATTACAGATGGTTATAAGCAACTATGTGCTTGCTGGGAATTGTGGCTGTTCTTCCTCTGGAAGAGCACTCAGTGTTCTTAATTGCTGAGCCATCTCTCTGAGCTCTCGGTTTGCTTTTTTGACTCTCTGTGTAGCCTAGAGTGGCCTGGAACTCATTCTGTAGACCAGGCTGGCCCCAAACTCAGAGACCTGCCTGCCTCTACCTCCCAAGCACACGCCTTTAAACCCAGCACTTGGGAGGCAGAGGCAGGCAGGTAGATTTCTGAGTTCGAAGCCAGCCTGGTCTACAGAGTGAGTTCCAGGCAGGATAGCCAGGGCTACACAGAGAAACCCTGTCTCGAAAAACTAAAAAAAAAAAAAAGTGCTGGGATCAAAGGTGTGCATCAGTGTTGAAGGGCCGGCTACCATCCTGAAGGAGCACTGCTGAGGCGCTGCACCTCGGCTGGGTATACTGATACAGTGCACTGTTTCACTTAGCTTCAGATTTGTAGTTTTGATTTATGGCTTGCACGGTTTTCTTTCCAATAAACTAAGTTTCCTGAAGATTAAGAATTTTATTATTATTTCTGTTACCAGTCTAAATTTATGTCCTATAAAAGCTAAGTAACTAAGGCCAAACGAAGGCTAAGTAACATGACTTATTAAGTGATACCAAGTCTTTAAAAGTTTAAAATCTGGATCTAATTATAACACCTAAGTTTAAGTTAATGCACGGAGAGGTGGAAGTTCCAGGCTGCTATCCACAATTATCAATCTTCTAAATATTTAGCTAGTCTAATTTAGCACCTTAGAGCTTTTCTAGGTTAATCAAGTTATGAGGTACCAACTTTATGGCATACCAAACCTTAGGAGAATAAGAAACCACCTAAATACTATAAAAATGATTTTTGAATTGTGCTATGCTTGGTAACTTTACCTGTATGTATTAAGTAGTAATGACCTTTTAAGGAACCATATATATACACACATACATATATACATATATATTAGTATATATATGAGATGCTGAGGGCTTAGTGGAGCATGCCTGGAACCTCAGCACTTGAATTGATACTTCAAGGTCAGTCTGAGCTACAGAGCCAGCCAGGGCTAACAGTACACTCTATTTCAAAACAAAACAACCAATCAACTAAACAATCAAACAACATAGGAGGTTGATGATTACCACATGGAAGGTTAATCTTTAAGCACAAACATAAGGGAGGATTATGAACAGCGCCCTAATAAAGTGTCCATTTCCCCAGCCTGATGGAAGGTGCATGCCCTTCCACAGTTAGCAGAGATGGTTTCACTGAGCTAAAAGCTGGTCTTTTTATTACTTTATTCTTAGAGGCATTCTTTTTTTTGCTTTTGCTTTGTGAGAGGGTCTCTCTAAATTGCCTAAGTTAAACTTCAAAAAAAATTCTGCCTCAGTCTCCCATGTAGCTAAAATTATAGGCATGCATTCCTGCTGCTGGCTGAGCCAAGCGCACTGTGACTGTCTGTTAGGATGAAGTCACTCTTATACAGAAAACATGCTGGTTGTTTAAGACATGTATCCAGCTCCTATAACTGACTCATTTTAAATTTGTACAATAATTTTAGGTAATCATAAGCATACTTCATATATAAGAAAACTGAGTCTCTGAGTCAATAAGCAGTGTATATGAGAAAAATTGCTAGTAGGTGGTGAATGTGGATTCAAGCCCAAGTTATGATGCTCTTAACAATCATACAACATTACTATACTTTTTGGTTTTGGTCTTTGAACGTGTTTCATTCTGTAGCCCAGGCTAACCTGTAATGTTCTATGTGGCTCAAGCTGGCCTTGAACTCACAGCAGTCCTCCTACCACAGCCTTCCAAGTACTCACAATACAGGATATGAGCTACCATGCCTGGATTGCCATTTTTAGTGGTATAGTAATCTTCTCATTATACATGTGAAATGCATATATAACATATAATCTTGTTAATTGTGTCAGAAATGTAAACTGAATGTTTGATAAACAACAATCTATTCAACGTGTGTGTGTGTGTGTGTGTGTGTGTGTGTGTGAATGGTCCAAACAAAACTTCACTCCTGTGTGAATCAGGATTTTTCTGGAACAATGGAAAAGATAGTACTAATCACACAGACAGTTTCCCATATATGGTGTGCAATACACTTTCCTTCCTGGGTACCAGAGAGGGAACAGAGGCTCCCTGCTACCAAGTGAGCTATATCCTTATCTCTTTCCTTCTACCTCTTATTTTGAGACAGTCTCACTAAACTGCATAGGCAGACCATGGACTTGGGATCCTGCTGTTGCAACCTCCTAAGTAGCTGGGGTTACAAGCTTAGACCACCAGACCCAGTCATTTTAAAGACCATTAAAAGGTATCTTATCTTCTAAAATAAAATGTTTCTGTTTATGTAATGGGAAAACCATACAAACATATTAACAATTCAATTCTATTGCTCCTACAATATTTACAATCTATCCATCATATCTTTTTAGATTCTTAACTGAGTCATTACATTATTAGAAAACAGAGAAAAACATAAAAGTTCCAAAAAGAGATCTACTATCACACTACTAGGGACAAGACAAAAAGAAAAAAAAGAATGTACCAGTACAATAAAAATAGGCTTAGTTGTGCACGTCTTTAATCCTAGCACTTAGGAGGCAGAGGCAGGTGGATCTCTGAGTTTAAGGCCAGCTCGGTCTACATACTACGTTACAGGCCAGCCAGGACTACATAGTTAGACCTTCACCTCAATAAACTAGCAAAACCCAAAAGCCATAATCTCTACAGGGAAAACTGACAATTAAATGTAATCTTAATTTATAAGTAACCCATTAGTTATTCTCAGCATGCCACCTCTTGATTTGTAAACTGAGTTATAAGCTTCAGGGCAGAAATACTGAGCAAAGACACTTTCTTTTTTTTTGTTTTTTCTTCAAGACAGGGTTTCTCTGTATAGCCCTGGCTGTCCTGGAACTCACTCTGTAGACCAGGCTGGCCTCGAACTCAGAAATCTGCCTGTCTCTGCCTGCCAAGTGCTGGGATTAAAGGTGTGTGCCACCACTGCCCAGCTGCAAAGACACTTTCTGTTCACGTCTTCATACATTTGCTCAGAATGTGTGAAATCATTTATGGTTTACAAGTTTCATGTGTCATATGATTGTGACAGTTTTAGATGAAACAACTTTAAAAATGGGAGACTCTCACGTGACTTCAACTCTTGTGAATTACAATTTTTATAGTCTATGCTAATTAAAAATGTACCAACCTATCACCAGGTCCTGTTCGGTATCTTGCCCCGGGGATCAAGACCGGGTCATCATCGCTGTCATCTGTGTCCTGGAGAGCAGAGTCCCTGGTAGATGGGTCTTCATGAGCTAAAGGTGCTATGGCTTCTGTCTGGGATGGGAGTTCAGGATTGGCACTGGTATGCCTTGTAGCACTCTCAGTGCTGGCCTGCTCGATGGCTTCTGTCTGGGATGGGAGTTCAGGCTTGGTGGCAGCATGCCTGGTAGCACTCTCAGTGCTGGTCTGCTCACAAGTCTCCCTGTCTGTTTCAGACACAGTGCCTTCTTCTGGAACCCCACAAGGGCTGTCAAGACTTGGGCTATTCCTTTCTCCTGAGTTAGAATCCAATGGCTCAGCTGGGAAGTTATCAAATTGTGCTGTCAGAAAATAAAGTTGTATGTAAGTCACTGTTCATCATTTTGCTTAACTTAGGAACTGACATGTTCTAATATGAAGTCTGATTCTAGAGCCATCATTTGGAAATGACCTTTGCCTCTAGAGAGATTACAAAGATTAAGGTGTTTAGTTTGTATATGAGCCAATTTTTCTAAAGATGGCAAGATAACTCACCTGTATCTATCTGATTTTGAGTGAGGTTTTCTGGAAATGTTCCTTTCTCTGATAGTTCTTCAGGAGCTCCTAGAAATAAACAAATTTATCATGAAATCTAGCTTTTTACAGAAAAATATAAATACAATACTCCAACATTCCTTTACATAAATGGCTCTTAATTCTAT
>JADRCD010203062.1:4836-22179 GCA_019843815.1 Montemys delectorum
TCTCTCTCTCTCTCTCTCTCTCTCTCTCTCTCTCTCTCTCTCTCTCTGCCTACAAGAAGAGAGGAAACATCTGCTCAGGAAGAACATGTCAGCATCAGCCTCTGAGGTTCACAGACTAGTATGTCAGTCATGATAGCTGCAATCTGCGCTAAAGTTACTGAAAATAGATTTCAACTGAACTCACAGTTCAGTTTCTCCATTAAAGCATTCCATTCTAATACTCCTTACCCATAAGAGGAAAGCCACTGGAGAACTAGATAACATGGATGAAGTTTGGTTTGTTGTCGTTGCCGGTGTTTTGTCACTGTGGAAATTTCCACTGAAAGCAGCCAGAAAGAGAAATAAAAAAAAGAGAAGGACTGATAATGGTCATAAAGGATCCATTGGTGTCTAATTTTTAATTGTAATATTTTGTTAGCACCACTTTATTGCAAGATGTTCCTAAAATTTCTTTTCTAGAGATGGAAATAAAGACTACTATTCCTTCTAAGGTCCCAGAGATAACTCTGAAGTTCACTCTGGGGAACCAAAGGATTGGTTAATCTTTCTTCTGGGTGAATGCATAAGAGTTTACAGCCTGCAGTGTATGTGGCCTTAAGGCAGTCACACTGGAAAGTAGGAGTGGCCTTAAAACAGTCACACTAGAATGTCTTCACCCAGAAAGGATGGTAACTCGCCAGGATTATCTGGGTGATGCCCACTCCCTAGTTCTTTCCAGCCTATAGATTCTAGTTTCTCAGGATGCCATATGCAATTAAGGCACAACTGCATACAACTGGCTGAGAGGGATGACTGGATACTCACATGAGGGTCAGTGGCCTCTCAGCACTTCCTCTATGAGGGAACATCAATAGCAAACAAACACAGCTATGAAAATCCTTTGCAGGCACACCCAGCCGACCCTGAAGAAAACAACAGTTTGGCTTGGAGGATGACAGTCTTGTACAACAAACTCCAAATTAAGTATCCTAAATAGTGCTATGTCAAATTGTACCCATAATTGTGTTTTTATACAGGCAGAGTCAGCCCTTAAGTCATATTTAAAATATACCTCAGGTTTTGCTAGTCAACTCCAAGTAGTCATGTGACCACATGTAAGTAGTGTCTACCTCATTGGATAATATAGCTCTATATCTAATTTATCTACTTTTTGAAACAACAAAAATAATAGACTGAGTATTGTCCTCTGCAGAAATAAGCAAAGCATCTTGCTATGTCATGACATTTGTCTTGTTTACTTAATGAGAACCACAAGTATGCAGTCAATATTGTTCTAGTTGGTGATTTTTTAAAATAAGGTTTACTACCTATATTTACATATGTTCTTGAGGTTGTGTGGAGTTGGTTTTTGTTTTGTCTATTTAATCACAGAATCTTTATAACATGTGCATTGTTTTCTAGCCTTCAGAATATATACTAGTAGGTTCTGCATACATGACAGTCAGGGAAGGGCTCACATGGCTAACTATCTAGAAAACGTGATGGAAGGACTAATGAGACATCCTATTTTTCAGTTCAGCAATAGCTGATCTTACTTTATAAAGTAAATTGACTTTCAAACCAAGCTGGACCATTACAGACCCTAAGGAGATTGCAAACCTGAGCTAGAATTATCAATAAAGTTTTAGTTAATCTATAAAAGACTATGTATTGGTAATGATTTCTAAGTTTAATAAATATTTCTGAAGGAGTAAAAGCATCCTTCAGAGCTAAAGTCTACATTCTAAAGACTTTGTTTATGGCATGAATGATGGCTCAGCATCTAGGAAATACACAATAAAGTAAACATTTTATCGGATAGAATTTTAAAAATGAAATGAAGATTAATATTTTTCCATATTTGTATGGGATACTTCCTATAAAAATTCCACTATTTATCTTTTGTGGGTTTAAATTCAGGTTCAGACATAGTTCAGGCAAATCAAATTATATAAACAAGTTACAAATAACTTAATTTCCTCATGTCATGTCCATGTTATAAATCCATCAAAAGAGAGTAGCCCAAGCCTGAAGATGGTAAACTAATCGAGTTGTAGAAGAGAAGACTTTGAGACATAATCCTAATAAGCTTTAAAATAAAAAGAACTGTGATGATGAACTTGCCCTATAAAGATCAATTCCACATGCATGTATATATTTCTATTCTGATAAGAAGGATTTATATTTTAAGATTATATAAAGCAATATAACATAAAAATAAGTGGTTTTAAAACATCAAACCAAGAGTGTCGAATAGAACCAAAATTTAGGATAATAGAATAACTCGTCAGAGCAGCCCTGTGAAATAAAAGCCACTTGTGTGCCCTTAGTGCCCTTTACAGCAACCGGTTCTGAAGAGGAAGTCTGTCCAGTTACAGAACTCACAATAGTGTTGCCGAGCTAGAACCTAATGGATTAGAAGGAAACACAACACGTGTTGGTTCCAAGGTCAGAACACTCTTGCTTCCTGACTGTCTTCGTGGAGTGGACACCAGGCATCAAAGGAAGAAGAGCATCTCCCAAGAGAACACACAATGAAGGATTGTATAGAGCTCACTACAAGCAACAGGTCAAACTAGTGAATTGACTCATTATCGGAGGGCGAGTGTGTAAACTGGCACTGTGTGGTGGAGCATAAGGAGGCAGAACAAAACAAAAGCGCATTCCAGCCCTGCCTCAGCCACAGGCTGGATCTGCTGCCCTGAAAAAATGTGCTTTCGTTTCTCAAGGTTCTGCTTTTCTCTTCTGTAAAGTCGTGGGACTGATCTCACAAGTTCTTTCCAGCTCAGGATCTATGATTCTAAGTAAGGAACCACGTGCTTTACTGCAAACTTGAGACCCAGTCATAAGGGCAAGACACCTTTCACTCTCACTGTCTGCAACGTCATATGGAACCAAAGTGAGTAAAAGTGTTCCTTCTAGAATAAAGTAGAAACTGCCCTCGTATGCCTCTGGGAGGAAGCGTGAATGTATTTTGACTCTTTGGCACATGTAATTTAAAAAAGAGAAGTTGAACTCACATCAGAAATAATGATGATTGGAGCTTACTAGCATCTGTACAGAGTCACCTAGCAACTTTCCACGACTGTAGTGGAGATCCCTTCCATCAAAGACTCATCATATTTAATCTCACCAAAGACACTGGAAGAGACCTTGAAATGAATATGTTAAGCAACAGGTAGTTTTTGATCACAAACCCTGTAAAAACAAACTTGGGGAATCACAGAAAATACCAAGCAACAAGTGTGAGGCCAGAGGGAGGCATTGATGACTTCGTTTTCATTTACCTGTCACTAGAGTGTGTTTTAGACATTCATGACATTCTTTATTTAATACAGTACTACACTTATTACCCTCCAGCAAATAATGACTTCATCTCAAAAATTAAAATTAAGGCTCTGGCCTTCATACGGGTCTTGAACACCTGGAATGGGAGCTATCCCAAAATCTGTTGCCTATATGTAGGATACGTTTTACTAGCTGGGCTGTCTTGTGTGGCCTCAGTGGGAGAAGTGCCTAGCCTTGCAGAGTCTTGAAGTGCCAGGGTGGGCTGGAAGAGATACCCAGAGGGCCTCACCCACTCAGAGAAGGGGAGGGAAGATGCAGAAGGATTGTGGGAGGGAGTGACTGGGAGGGGAGCAGTGAGCAGGGTGTAAAGTGAATAAGTAAAAAAAAAATTAAATGAAATTTAAAAAGCTTAAGATAAAAATCCTGATGATTTCATTTGTAATTTTTTATTGATGTAAAAGAAGCTAGTCAAGAGAGCTTATTTTTAAATAGCATCCCTGAGTTCCTAAGGATTTTAATCCTGCAGCCACATTGCAATCATACTTTCGATGCTTGTGAACTGTTGTAGGTTTTTCAGACTAAATATTTGAAGTGGGAACAGCATTTTACCTTGCATGTGAAAATATCACTTACTCAAAGGAGGAAAACAAGGAAAATGTGGAGTCTTACATACCTAGTAGTCTTATAATAGATGTAATCTAGCGTCAAAGCTTCCACAAGGAACTCTGGACTGCAGGAGAGTGCTGTCCTATAGCTTTAGCTGAGAAACGCATATTCCAAACACACACCAAACTCTAGTACTCCTTCTTATCTTTTGTGGCTCTTCAAATTTTTGTCATTTGGTCCATGGTCTTCCTAAGGTTGTATTTGTGAACTGCTTACTATATGAGTAAGAAACTAGGATTTTTTTTTCAAGGAAGCATGTATTAATCTCTCAGCCCTGCACACCCACAAATCTTAAAAAATATTCAAGTTGCCTAATAGGTTGATTGACCAATGTAAAGATAAGAATCTCAATTTAAAAAGCAAGGAAGAAGAAAAGAAAAAGGAGGAGGAGGAAGTAGAGGAGGAAGAAGAGGAAGAGTAAAAAGAGTAAGAAGAGGAGGAAGTAGAGGAGGAGGAAGAGAAGGTTGATAAACTGAAAGATATACTTCGATAGTATATTTTCCTCCTATAATACACTCCTTTACCTCCAAGGGAGGTGGTGTGCTCTACTGTGCTGCTGTGAACCTGGGCTCAGGGTGCCTATCCTTGACTTTCTCTGATATCAGTAAAACACTAGTTGAAGTTAATTAATTGCTCTGTAAAATTTTCAATCATAAAATATTAAATATAATACTTCTTCATATGATTTATGGGGTATATACAAAAAAAAACCATACACCTAAACTCCACAGTTGTCAAAGCTTAGTTCACATAATACACTGTGTGCAAGAGATAGCCACATTTCTAAGAGCTCTAGGCTTTTACCTTTTTCCTTCATGCTCCTTTGCTGTAATATTCCTTAAAGCAGCAAGATCAGCCTCGCCTGATGAGCACCAGTGTGTTCCGATGTTGTCAGTATTGACAGGATGGGCTTTTATTTTCTTCTAGATTAACATTAGTAAAGATCCATCATGGTAAGCACAATTACTAACTTCATTTTAACAGCGATTCAAGGTTTACATGGAGAAGAAGGAACAATAGCTGAAAAGAGAGAAAGAGAAGGAACTCCCATAAATTTCCCATTCAGGCATTCACATAAATGTACTCACGCTCACAATTCTTCACCTAGCATAAGGCAGAAGTCAAGCATTTTGACAGAAGTCCCCTGCTAACAAATCAATCTCATCATGAACTTTGCCACTTAGGAGGATTCAGGAAAATCACAAGGCTGTCTGAGATGAAGCTATCTAATACATACCAAGTGTTTGGTATATGCCTCTCCTTTCCATAATAGATAATTTATTAAATAAGCCACAAGAGTCAAATTAGTAATCAAATATTCTCCATCAGATAAAAATGTACCCTATAGATAATTTCTGTCTGGATTGATAATTATCTCCTCTATACAAATAATATGGCATGTGCTATTGGGTTTGTTTCTTTGAACTACTAGGGTTTGTCTGGTGTCCTAATATTAGTAATAGTAGTAGATCTATCTACTACTTGGAGATGTTTGTTAGTGTCATCATTGCAATGGTGGTTTGACAACATCTTCTAATTGTTGGGACAACTTTTATATCCTTTATATAGTATGGATATTTAAAATAATTACATCTTTCTAGTAAAATCTATAAAAATTAAGACTAATTGCTGTGCTTTACTTGCTATCAAGCTTTCTTATTTATCTACTATTTTTATTTTTTTTTTAATTTATTTATCTTTTTTGGTTCTTCGAGACAGGGTTTCTCTGAGTAGCCCTGGCTGTTCTGGAACTCACTCTGTAGACCAGGCTGGCCTCAAACTCAGAAATCCACCTGCCTCTGCCTCCCAAGTGCTGGGATTAAAGGTATGCACCACCACAGCCCAGCTATGCACCACATTTATGCATGAGCACTTAGAGGACAAACAAGAACACTAGAGCTCCTGGAACTGTAGGTACAAGCAGTTGTGAGCTACTATTTGTGTGTGTGTACCTTTATACGTGTAAGTGTGGATGTCTCCAGGCTTCCATGCACGTGTGGCAGTCAGTGAGCAGCCTTGGTGTTAGTTTTCACCTTTTATGTTGTTTAAGACAGTCTCTTCTGCTCACTGTTGTGTACACGAGGCTCTCTAGCCCATGGGCTTCTGGAGATTATCCTTTCCACCTCCTATTTCTCTGGATGAATGTGAGGATCTTGAATATATGCTTCCATGCATAACTTGTATGTATGTCCTAGGAATCTGAACTCGGGTCCTCATGCTTGGACAGCAAGAATTTTACCCAATGAGCCATCTCTCAAAGCCTGCTACTACTTTTTATAATATTTTCAGTAATATATAATGCACAAATCACAAGTTGATACAGACATGGATAAGCAGTTGATTATTACACTGCCCCGTCCTTGTCTGGTTATTGCTTCTCTACCTTGTCACTGCCTAAAGCGTGTACATCTTCCATGAAGAATTAGCAATATATCCTTGGCTCTGCTTTTTTAAAGACCTTAGGTTAAGACTGAAAGTTTTCATAAGAGAAGTTATTGAAAGTATAGCTGGGGTCAACTTTAAGGCAAGACTGCACATCAAATAGTGAATTTGATGAGAATCACTCTGTGGACTTAAATAAAATAGCTTGCAAATGACAACAGTACCTAAGGGACTTTCAAAACAATGTGGCTGATTTGGGCTTTGTTTTGTTTCTCATAAAGTTAAATTATTACCATCTGTATTATCCTGAATTTGAAGATAATCATGAAAGCCTGACCCAGCAGGTATACAGTAATCAGTAATATATACAAGTAAAATACACACACACACATACACACACACACACATCAGTGGGTGTACAATTGGACTATTCTTGTCTTTCTCCATGAATCTGTTGATTGCCAATAGATTACAAGGGAGGGGGAATACACAAAAATACATAGTGTATGTGTCTGAAATTGTAAAAAAAATTGATATAATGCTTATAAATTGGAAATATTGTTAAGACAACTTTAGAATACAAAGCTGCACTGTCAAATAAAGGAGAAAATATATTAGTATTTTACAATAGATCATATATATATGTGTGTGTGTGTGTGTGTGTGTGTGTGTGTGTGTGTGTGATCCATTGTAATATATGTTTGTGTGTGTGTGTGTGTGTGTGTGTGTGTGTGTGTGTGAAAGTTGCATTTGGAAGTAAAGCTCTACAAACAATGATATAGTATTTGTGGTACTGAAGTGTTCTTACAGAGAAACAGGCTATTGCTGTTGTTCTTGGTTGCCAGCCAGTCAGTCTATTATGGAAAAGCCTTATCACTTAAAATTTCACACACTTTGATCACATGACACGGAGCAATCTACTTAGTACCACAAGACTTTTTCAATACTGAATAGCTTTCACTTTGCCAGAAGGCTCTATTTAGGTTGCTTGCAGAGAAAAATCAATAGCTGTACCCAGCTATGAACCTATGTGTGCGATAGTGGCATTATTGTCCTGGGGTAACCAACTGCTTTCTTTTTGGATTTAAGATACCACAAGAGAAAACACATGCTTGGTACTATAAATTTGGCCAAGAACCCACGTCTGGATAGCTCATAGGTCACAGTGTTAAATATATTGCTATTATTTTTGCTAAATGATCATGGCATGAAACTTCATTATAAATTAATATCTCTAGATCCATAGTTTAGTGCATCTCTCAGAGATCATCAGGTTTATTTGTGCAGTGGTTATTGGGTAGTACAGACAACTGGTCAATATGCAGAGAATAAGTTTGTGTGCTACAAATGATGTATCAATATAACAATTATATCCTTCACAAATGAGTAAAGGAAGAAAGCAGGAGCAGAAGGAGCACCTGTATGAATCAGTGTCTTCTGGATATGACAGAAGAATTGCAGTCAGGAACTTCTAGCCACTGTGGTTTCTGACGAAAGACCCACACAAAATTCATTGAGTCAATAGTCCAGCATGGAAGGGGAGGGGTGTTGTCTCATGAGTCTCCACTACTAACTAAAGGATATATTGACATTCAATAGATTTTGGAGAAGAAAGAGTCAGTTTTCTTTAATGGTGTGGCTCTTGGTAAGTTAGCCATCATTGGTGGATGGTCTCTTACTCATGAGTTTATGGGCAGTACAAATTGTGTTATTCAAAAAGAGTACATGAAGGCAGGGTGCGTACAGAGGCTCTGGGAGAATTTAGGGGGTGAATATGATCAAAATACCTTGTATGTATATAAGAAATTTGATGAAAATATTATATTGTCAAAATATTTTAAAAGTTCTATTATAATTTGGAGACATTTTTTCTTCGTACATAATTTACAATGTTGAGACAAAAGACTATTCAAAAGAAATTACATAACTCACAGATGCTTACACATACTAATGTCTTCAAGGAGATTCATCAGACTGAACAGATTTGTCATTAGGATTTATTTTGAATTATTTGAAGCCAAAGGTCATTTTTTTTTACACAAAATATGTTTAAGAGCTATCTGGGGCTAGGCACTTAAAATAAATTAGTTTAAAACTTCCCAAATACTATTTTATAAGTTTACATTCCAATAAATAGAAGTAGAAAGTAAACAATGATATTTATGTAAATCAAAAGATATTATGACTAAATACTGTGGAGAAAATAGAGCAAGACACAGGATGCTGAGACTTTGGAGTGGCATATGGTTGCAATTATGCTTAAGATATTCAAGTCCTCTGCTCTCATTTTCTTTCCAGTTGCTATGATAAAATATTTTGACAAAAAAGCAACTTAGGAGAAAGAGGTTTATTAGTTTACAATTCCAGATTGCAATCCATCAGCACAGAAAAGTTAGAGCAGTAGGAATTTGAGACAGATGACCACATCACATTTACCTTAAAAAGCAGAGGAAGGATGAAAGTGTGTTTGCTTGTTTGCTTGCTCTCAGTTGAATTTCTCTACTCATATATCTCAGGATCCTGTTCGTAGGGAATGGTGCCACCCACAGTGGACTGGTTCTTCCCATAAAAATTAATTTAACTCAGACAATATTTCAAAGATATTCTCAGGTGATTCTATGTTGTATCAAGTTGAAAATTAATGATAACCATTATACCTTCCTTAGGAAACACACAGGAAAAAGTGAAGCAATGAGTCAAGTAGAAGTTGAAGAAAGTTCAAGGCCAAACCCACAGTTGATGCAAAGTTGTAGAAATAGTATATTTTTGAGGCAGTTGTGAGGTTAGAATAAAGATAATGATAAGAAAATTTGAATGTCAAGAAGGTGAGAGAGTCCAGCAGTATCATAAAGGGCTCTATGAGGTATTAAAGGCATGTGAGTTACTACTTTAAGGGAAATTAAAGAGTAAGAAAAAGATAAGGTAAATAGTCTGCTTTTTCACTTTATCTAGATCACTTTAGATATAAGAATAAGTCAGTGAATAATAATTATGCTCAAGCAGGGTACTAGGACAGAGATTCAGTTAACCAGTACATTGGTTCAAGGCAGTGTGCTGGTGGTTGATTATGAGGTCTAGATGTTTGAAAGGAGCAATAAGAGAATGTGACTGATGGCAAAAGTCTTCTGAAAGGGCCCAAGAGTGGAGCAATGATTCATAAATCTTTGGCTTGAAAACCGGAGAGTAGCCCCTCAACCCAAATGTCAATCAGGCTAGAGCAGGTTTTAGAGGCAAGATAAGTATGGTTTTGAAAGTTTGAGATCCAGAGTTTCTTTTCAACATCTAATTAGAAATAAAAGGAAGTCATTCAATATATAGATGGAGAAGAAGCCAATGAGCCTTTTTATGAAGGGCCAGACATTGAGTATGTTAGTCCTTACGACCAGATGCTCTCCGTCACAGCTACTCTGTCTACGTACAGCCACAGACCACATGCGAATGAGGAACCATTGCTGTGTTCCAATATAATTTGTCATTATTGTTGTTGTTTTGCAATGACAAGCTACAGCTGGATTTTACTCAGAGGCTATAATTTACTAACTCATGCCCTAGAGTTATGTAAGAAGTGTGTCTTGAAGTAGCACAGTTGGCTATTATCAGTACATAGATATTTCCAGACCTGCACTAATTTGATATCATAACTTATTTTACATGTAATATTTATGTGTTACCCCTTATAAAAGCAGGAATTGTATTTTCCATATAGTGTTTCTATTTACACAAAAAGGAAGCCTCAGAGGACCTATAGAAAAAATCAATTTGATGACATACAAAGAATAAACTGACAGCACATATTATTTTTTAGATTTTTATTTTTTAATTTTAATAAGGTACACATATGTGTGCATTTGTGCATGTGAGCTCAGGTGTCCACAGAAGCCAAAAGAGAGTGTGAGTCTCCCAACACTGTTACTAAGAACCAAACTCAGGTCCTCCACAAGAGCAGTACAAATTCTCAGCTTCAGAGGATACTTTCTGAAGGACTCAGCTTGTAAATAAATGTATGTGGTGCCTGTGAGATGACTCTATGAGGTCAGGTGCTCGCTGTGCTGGGTTTGACTCCTGGAAACCAAGGAGAAACAAGAGAATTAACACTCAAATGCTGTTCTCTGCTGTATACATCTGCTCTCTGGCATTTGTGTGCTTGAACACACATACACATGTGTGCAATACACCATTGAATAAAATAAAATAAAATTTAAATATATGTATAAGATATATTCTGCTGGTAATGTATGCATGTAATTGATATATCTAAGGACAGGCAGTGCTACTTGGCTTAGTTTATACAGATTAATTTAGCACAAAAATGTACATATATACATAGATACAAAATGTATAAGAAAATACATATTTGAGGACATTTTCAAGATGAAGGGGAAACTGGAGGTAGATAGAAGTCTCAGTGGTCAGAGCACTTGCTGTTCTTGCAAATGTTAGCAATGAGTTCAGGGCCCAGTACTTTTGTTGGTGACTCACAACTGTCTATAAGCCCAGCTCAAGGGGATTTGATGTCCTTTTGAGGGCTGAAAGCACCTGTATTCCTTTGTACACAGGTACATACAGATCCACACACATTGACTTAATTAAAAGTAAAATCAATCTTTAAAAGAAGATCAAGGGCAAATGTTATAAACGCCTTAAAAGTGAAATGAGATTTGCATAAACCTACAAGATAGCTATTCAAGACAACCCTGATTTCATAACTAATATACAAAAAAAAAGCTTTAGAGCAAGGAATGGCATACTGCTAGTGGAGAGAAAGATTTAGCTATTAAAGCAATAATTCCAAAGGATGCTTTAATAACCAACAATGGACTTATTCTTCCAATTATACTTTAATTTGGCAAAGAAAAAATGATGGCTAAAAATACGTGTAGGCAGAGGAAAATCATCACCGTTGGATTGCTATTTTTAAAGCAGTATAGAAAGACAGTATGAAGAAGATTGGCATGGTTAAAGGTCTGTTCTGGGCTTATTCTTGGAGCCATAGCAACACACCTTCCTTCCCTAAGAGATAGTACAAGCCAGAATGAACTAAAAAGAGACCATTACTATGTAAGCAAGCCATTTGGGAAGGCAATGGGATGCTCATGATTTAAAAGTGGCATTCCTCAACCTCTTTACCATTTCCCTGAAAAGGAGTCTTTTTGACCTTTTCTGTCTAGTCTTTGACCTCTGTGACACTATAGTACCAAGACACACTGGACAACTTGCTATGTACTTATATACAGTTCAGTTGCATATGTATTTCTTAGAGACCACAAGCTATTTTCATATCTAAGATGTTATCTCCTGAGAGCCAGCACTTCCAATTCTTTCCATCCCTTTGAGAATGACTGGTTTTCAGGAAAGACTGCCTTATATAAGACATGCACAGACTAATGCTTTAGTTAGTGAGGGTGGGATGAAGACAATAGAGGTCAGTTAAGGAACACAACTAAGGATACAGGAGTATTTTTTCTTGCTTTAGCTGTGCCTGTTTCCCCTCTTCGGTCAAACTCACTTTTACTATGAAGTTTAAAAATGTGAAATAAAGAAAATGATAAATTTAAAACATCTTCAGCCTCAGTAGTTCAAGATTTGGAAATATGGCTAAAGTATTAAAAAAAGATATAGCAAACAAAAATTACAATACTCAGCATTGCTCTTCTAATATAATTGTTAGAACTAATGCTGCCTTTGAATGTCAGGGTAAATGCTCCTTCTTCTTTGCAAAGATTGTCTATTAAAATCTTTTGGTATCCAAGATCAGTCTGCATTACAAATTCATTACTGCATCCTCGGACAGTTTAGATGAGGTCATTAGACTGCCTCAGCATCTCCGTTTCTAGATCTAAAGCCAGTCCTGAGTTAAGACTTCAAAACATAAGAACTGTGCCATAGAACTGCAAAATAACAGACTGTACTCTCTAATTATCTTGAATTCATAAGTCACTCTGTCTTGAAAACAATAACTTTGAGGTGACTTCATAGACTAACTAGTGCCCTTCTCTACTCTCCTTATTATGTTCTAGATGAAGCTTGGGAGGTGAAGATGAACAAGGGAGGGTCACTTCCCAGGGCTGAAGATGTTGGCATGACTCACTGAGCCTGAACAAACCCCGTGGAGAGTTCTGACAAAGAAAGATGAGTAACATCCTGATTGTGTTCTATAAAAAAATAAGTAAGTTACTGGCTGGAGTGGTAGTGCATGCCTTTATTCCCATAACTCAGGAGGAAGAGGCAGGCAGATCCTATGAGTTTGAAGCCAATCTTGTCTACAGAGTGAAGTCCAAGTTAGTCAAGGCTACAAAAAGAAACCCTATCTCAAAAAAAAGTTACTATCAACATGCTTAATTCTATTTTAAAGAGTGGCCAAGTAAAATTGGTGAGTGTGCTTGCTCTGTGTTATTGTTCATCTTATCTGATGAGACAAGCCTGAGAGATCCATTCTAACTCACAGACTTCAACTGCCACCCCCTTCTCCTCATACCTAATCATCATCCTCATTCCCTTTCTGACCCCCCCTTCCATCCAGTTCCCTCCATCTATCCACTTTCAATGACTATTTTATTTCCCCTTCTGAGTGAGATTCACACATCCTCCACTGAACCTTCTTTATCATGTAGTTTCTTTGGGTCTGTGGATTGTAACATGGTTATCCTGTACTTTATGGCTAATGTCCACTTTTAACTGAGTGCATGCCATATGTATCTTTCTGGGTCTGAGTTACATTACTAAGGATGATATTTTCTAGTTCCATTTAATTGCCTGCAAATTTCATGTCTTTGTTTTAATAGCCGAATAGTATTCCATTGTATAGATGTACCACATTATCTTTTAGTTGAGGGACATGAAGGTTGTTTCCAGTTTCTGGCTATTACAAATAAAGCTGGTATGAATATAGTGGAGTAAGTGTTCCTGAAGTATAGTAGGACATATTTTGGATCGATGTCAGAAATGGTACAGCTGGGTCTTGTGGTAGAACTAATCCAAATTTTTAGAGAAAGTGCCAAATTGATTTCCAAAGTGGTTATACAAGTTTGAATTCCCACCAGCAATAGAGGAGTGTTCCCTTTCCTCTACATCCTTGCCAGTATGTGCTATCATTTGAGTTTTTATCTTAGCCCCTCTGATAGGTGTGAAATGGAATCTCAGAGTTTTTTTCATTTGCATTTCTCTGATGGCTAAGGATATTGAAAATTTCTTTAAGTGTTTCTTGGCCATAAGAAATTCCTCTGTTGAGAATTCTCTTGTTTAGTTCGGTATTCCATTTTTTAATTGAGCTATTTGGTTTGTTAGTAATTTATTGAATTCTTTATATATTTTGGATATTAGTCCTCTGTCAGATGTAGGTGAGTGAAGTTTTTTTTCCCATTCTGTAGGTTATCATTTTGTCCGATTGATAATGTTCTTAGCCTTACAAAAGCTTTTCAGTTTCATGAGATTCCATTTATTAACTGTTGACTTGAGGAGTCTTGTGGAAGGGTTAGGGATAGAACTGAGTGAGCCAGACAATCCAAGGATACCACAAGAAGACATACAGAGTCAACCAACCTGGACCCAAAGGGGATCACAGAGATTGAAACATTAACCGAAGAGCATACAGGGGCTGGACTAAGGCTCCCTAAAGATTTCAAGCAGGTGCGCAGCTTAGTCTTCATGTGGATCCCCTAACAATTGGAGTGTGGCTGCCTCTGACTCTGTTGCCTTCCTGAGGATTCCCTTCCCTTAACTGGACTGCATAGTCAGACCTCAGTGGGAGAGGATATGCAGGGTGGGTGGTATCCAAGGAGGGCTTCCCCTTCTTCTAAGAGGGTAATAAGGGAAGGATATGGTGAGACTGGGAGAAGGGGAGGGAGGAGAGGCTATGATTGGGAAGTAAAATAAAAAATAAATACATAGATAGATAGATAGATAGATAGATAGATAGATAGATAAATAAACAAGTAAATAAATAAAAATGAGTAGAGAAGGGAGAGTTTTTCTCCAAAGCTAGCTTCTCTATATTGCACCAGCTACATCTTAGTTTAGGACCCCTGGAAAATTCTTGTGCAGCTCTGCCACACCTCTGAAAAATGGTTGTTGATTTTAAGAATAAATAGTGGATAACAAATAGGAGTACTAGCCTTGATCTAAATTAAATATTAATTTTTCAAGATAGATATCTGCTCAATGTAACATTTCTGTAATGAATTCTAGTAAATCCATTCATTTAATCTTACATACCTCAACAGCACATGAATTCTATCATTCTATCCCTCTAACTATTCTCCGAAGGTCAGCAAGATAAAATCCTTGCCCCTCCTCACCTTGACAAAGGAGCAAATTAACCATCCAAGCTGGCTTTGAAAGGGAATCTCCAATGGGCCCTGGGTTCTGCCTAAAGGGACTTGCTTGAGAGTGCAGCACCTGGGACCATAGCCTTCTGGGAATCAATAAGTTGTTTCACCTGGGAGCCTCAGAAATTGGCCTGATAAGAGTAGTTCAATTTTGAGTGTGTCCTAGAGTTTATTAGTCACAATCTGACTTCATTCTTAAATATTAAGGAAGTTGCAGCTGAAAATAAAAATGGAAGAACTATGGTTCAGTAACAAGTCTCCAGCCCTGCCTCCTGGGCATAAGAAAGCCCTGCACTGCTTACAGCAGGCCACAGGATGTTCTATGGGTCTCCTGAGTTATATGTAATAAGTACTGAAACAGTAATGAATGATGATATGGCTGAGTGAATGAATTTCAGGAAACCTTCAGGCAGGCATTGAAGCAGGGAACATGAAGGAAAGTTGCTTACTTGTTGCTTACACTGACTTGCTGCTACTATTTTTATACAGCCCAGATCAACTCCACTCCATGCCTGCTGCTGTCCCTGATGGTTGTCCTATCATCGACAATATCCTAGGGTTTCCACTGGAACCAAGGCTGGAACTTCACTTCTAGCTTCTAGGGACTATCACCCTACCTCATAATGCCAAACCTCAGCTTCTCTTCACGACCCCTTCAGTCTTGAGTTCTCCATGGCAACTGAGACTGCACCTTCACCAATGGCCTCTCCTAGTTCCAAGCCACAGGTGTCCTCCATGACTCCGTTAACCCTGTAGCTTTTATGCCGCCCAAACCGTACTATATGGGAGACTCTCACACATCACCAAGTTCTGCTGCCCCCTTGTGATATATAGCCTTAGACCCCTCTGGACCATAGCTTCTGCATGCTGATCCTGACGAAATGCTTCACAGATGATTATTGCTTGGTGATACTGACTTTTCATTACGCACAGTTGTTTCCTTAGCCCCAGATAGACAGTATGAAGTATCCCACCAAAGCCAAGGTTTCACTTCCACAGGCTTTAATCCAAAACATCACATGAGCTGTCCCCATAGAGTGCTTCCCCCTGAAACTTCACAAGTCAAGCCTCCATCATCGGCGTTCCTCCCAACATTCTTATCTTACACACTTATAACATCTCTTTAAATTCTGAACAATAAATATTTCCAGCCCAAGATTCCATGAGTCTTTCCTAGACTCTCTACCCCAGAAAAAAATCCACCATCAGGCTTACCACAGCTATCCTACCCTCTGGTACCAGTTTCTGTCTACTCTGCTTTCTGTCATTGTAATTGATGTCATGTCTAGGACTTACTTTGAGAAGGAAATTCATATTCGGATTATAGGTTAAAGGTCATCATTGAGGGAGCTAAGCAGGAACCTGGAGGCAGAAACTGAATCAGAGACTGTGGAAGAAAGTTGCTGACTGGCTTGCTCTTTATGACTTGCTCAGCTTGACTTCTTTCTTTCTTTTTTAAAGATTCATTTATTATATTTAAGTACACTGAAGCTGTCTTCAGACACTCCAGAAGAGAGCTTCAGCTCTCATTACAGGTAGTTGTGAGCCACCATGTAGTTGCTTGGAATTGAACTCAGGACACTCAGAAGAGCAGTCAGTGCTCTTAACCTCTGAGCCATCTGTCCAGCCCTCAGCTCGATTTCTTACAAAAACTCTAAAACATCTGTTCAAGGGTGACACTGCACACAGCAAGCTGGTAAACTAGACATCATTCATTAATCAAGAAAATCCTCCACAGACCTGTCCAAAGGCCACTCTGAGGAGGGCAATTCCTCAGCAGAGGTTCTCTAGTCCAGGTGAGTCTAGTTTGTGCCAAGCTGACAAAAACCAATTTGTAGATTCACAAAATTCCCTCACAGAACTGAGTTCTGAAATGCTAAAAATTAAATTTTCTCTCAAAAACTTAGTTCTTTTTTAAAGCTAAGTTAGTGCATTTAAAAAGCAATGATTAATATAAGCTAAAAATTCCTATATAGTAGGCAACTTCTTATTCGTTTCTGGAAGTTGAAAATATCATTCATTTTAGGTTTTGTTTCTGATCATCAATTATATATTTCTATGCATCATGTCAGAATTAAACACAAGGTTTATAAATTCCATGTGGCTGTGAATAAAATTCATAGATGTGTTTGCTGAAAAATGAGGATGACTCAGAGTTCTGCAAACAGTAACTATTTTGTTTTTATAGCACTTTCAGTGTACAATGAAATATATGCAATTATTTATTTATTGTTATTTAATTATTTAAATTCATTTTTAATATTTTTAAATTAATTATTTATTCTGTTAGAGGAGGCAATTCTTTTCTGCAGTCAAAATTCTCATAATTCAAGTAAAATCAGACAGGCAATAGCTAACTCGAACAACTGGAGAAGAATAGTGTTCATAACCTGATACCTGATAACCTAAAAGGGCAATTATTTGCCTTTATAGTAAACACCAGCTAGATTTCCATCTGAAATTTACAACACTACTGGTATCTATTAAGCTAAACATTTTCACTACTATAAAAATGAACTGGGTTAATTATCACTTGAAAATAGACATGTCCTGGTAAATATCCTCCAAATAGCTGTCTTCTACAGCTTAGCACACTGTGCATCAAGATTCATGTGAGATTCATTCAAGACACAGTTATCATTAAGTGGAGAAGTATTCATAAGGACCCATGCAGAATCTGTTCATGACTAGATACCTTAAGCCA